>CAIGQS010000251.1:2500-25000 GCA_903798195.1 Danio kyathit
AGTTGGCAGAGTCTGTGTTCCCGGGCTTAATTGTGGGGTGCCCGGGCACTGCTGGAGAACAGGTGTCAATCCAGGGCCCCTGCGGAGCCGGAGCTTGCCCCGGAAAGGGCCATAGTCTCCGGGCAGAGTGGGTCTGGCTTTGGGGGCTGGGGGTTATGGTAGGAAATAGTCCCAGGGCCTGCGGTGGTGCAGTTTGTGCCGGGAAAGGGCGATGATCTCCGGGCAGAGTGGCTCTGGCTTTGGGGGCTGGGGATTGTGGTAGGAAACGTGAGCCGGGGAAGTGTATTAGCTGTCAAATGAAGAAATTAAATAAGCTTACAGCACCTGGTATTCCCAGGCAGTCTCCCATCCAAGTACTAACCAGGCCCAACCCTGTTTTACTTCTGAGTTCAAACGAGATCAGGTATGTGCAGGGTGATATGGCCGTAAGCGACAGCTGCGGTCAAGATCTGGTTATTGAAACGAGGCACAGCACCAGGACCCGACAGCAGTTTAGCTCGCATTGACACAGCTCCGACAGAAACAACGCCCTTGTCCCGTCAATTGTTCACGCATGGGTTTATTTGTCCCACCCCTCCCAAATAAAATGAGTACGATAAACAACACTAGCACCAGAACTGTGACCCGGGGAAGTGTATTAGCTGTCAAATGAAGAAATTAAATAAGCTTACGGCACCTGGTATTCCCAGGCAGTCTCCCATCCAAGTACTAACCAGGCCCAACCCTGTTTTACTTCTGAGTTCAAACGAGATCAGGTATGTGCAGGGTGATATGGCCGTAAGCGACAGCTGCGGTCAAGATCTGGTTATTTAAACGAGGCACAGCACCAGGACCCGACAGCAGTTTAGCTCGCATTGACACAGCTCCGACAGAAACAACGCCCTTGTCCCGTCAATTGTTCACGCATGGGTTTATTTGTCCCACCCCTCCCAAATAAAATGAGTACGATAAACAACACTAGCACCAGAACTGTGACCCGGGGAAGTGTATTAGCTGTCAAATGAAGAAATTAAATAAGCTTACGGCACCTGGTATTCCCAGGCAGTCTCCCATCCAAGTACTAACCAGGCTCAACCCTGTTTTACTTCTGAGTTCAAACGAGATCAGGTATGTGCAGGGTGATATGGCCGTAAGCGACAGCCTGCTGTCAAGATCTGGTTATTTAAACGAGGCACAGCACCAGGACCCGACCGCAGCTTAGCTCGCATTGACACAGCTCCGACAGAAACAACGCCCTTGTCCCGTCAATTGTTCACGCATGGGTTTATTTGTCCCACCCCTCCCAAATAAAATGAGTACGATAAACAACACTAGCACGAGAACTGTGACTCTGGGAAGTGTATTAGCTGTCAAATGAAGAAATTAAATAAGCTTACAGCACCTGGTATTCCCAGGCAGTCTCCCATCCAAGTACTAACCAGGCTCAACCCTGTTTTACTTCTGAGTTCGAACGAGATCAGGTATGTGCAGGGTGATATGGCCGTAAGCGACAGCTGCTGTCAAGAGCTGGTTATTTAAAAGAGGCGCAAGATATGTCCGGTTCACAGTTCTTTAAAATCTCACAGTCTCAGAATCGACTAAGTCCGTTTGGGGGATGGTGGGTCTGACCGGCGGTGTCTCTGAATCGACTAAGTCCGTTTGGGGGATGGTGGGTCTGACTGGCGGGAACGACATGAAGACTTCCACCGGTAGAGTTGTTTAGACCAGGCCCAAGCATGCCAGGCCATGCCCGATGGGAGACCACCTTTCCCGGACGTCCCGCACCTGGAGGTACGTGCCCGACCCCAGTTGCCTCTGACCTGCCATTGTGTTTTCGGAGAAGGTGCAAAAGAGTGGACTTAGGTTTTGACGGCTTTGTGGTTCAACAAACCAGGGGGTCTCTGGCGATGTCTGCTGCCGGGTAAGAGTCTCCGTCTCCCGCAAGCTAAGTGCAGGGCAAATACGGAAGCCTTACATGAACTGTTGGCAGAACTACGTGTCGTTGATGCACCTCAGCCACCTCGAAAACTGAACCGCGTCAGGAGGTGGAACTGGGCAGGGCTGGTGCACCAGAGCCAGGTGGGTCACCAACGGTACGTATGCCTGGCGTGTGCAGTTGGCAGAGTCTGTGTTCCCGGGCTTAATTGTGGGGTGCCCGGGCACTGCTGGAGAACAGGTGTCAATCCAGGGCCCCTGCGGAGCCGGAGCTTGCCCCGGAAAGGGCCATAGTCTCCGGGCAGAGTGGGTCTGGCTTTGGGGGCTGGGGGTTATGGTAGGAAATAGTCCCAGGGCCTGCGGTGGTGCAGTTTGTGCCGGGAAAGGGCGATGATCTCCGGGCAGAGTGGCTCTGGCTTTGGGGGCTGGGGGATTATGGTAGGAAACGTGAGCCGGGGAAGTGTATTAGCTGTCAAATGAAGAAATTAAATAAGCTTACAGCACCTGGTATTCCCAGGCAGTCTCCCATCCAAGTACTAACCAGGCCCAACCCTGTTTTACTTCTGAGTTCAAACGAGATCAGGTATGTGCAGGGTGATATGGCCGTAAGCGACAGCTGCGGTCAAGATCTGGTTATTTAAACGAGGCACAGCACCAGGACCCGACAGCAGTTTAGCTCGCATTGACACAGCTCCGACAGAAACAACGCCCTTGTCCCGTCAATTGTTCACGCATGGGTTTATTTGTCCCACCCCTCCCAAATAAAATGAGTACGATAAACAACACTAGCACCAGAACTGTGACCCGGGGAAGTGTATTAGCTGTCAAATGAAGAAATTAAATAAGCTTACGGCACCTGGTATTCCCAGGCAGTCTCCCATCCAAGTACTAACCAGGCCCAACCCTGTTTTACTTCTGAGTTCAAACGAGATCAGGTATGTGCAGGGTGATATGGCCGTAAGCGACAGCTGCGGTCAAGATCTGGTTATTTAAACGAGGCACAGCACCAGGACCCGACAGCAGTTTAGCTCGCATTGACACAGCTCCGACAGAAACAACGCCCTTGTCCCGTCAATTGTTCACGCATGGGTTTATTTGTCCCACCCCTCCCAAATAAAATGAGTACGATAAACAACACTAGCACCAGAACTGTGACCCGGGGAAGTGTATTAGCTGTCAAATGAAGAAATTAAATAAGCTTACGGCACCTGGTATTCCCAGGCAGTCTCCCATCCAAGTACTAACCAGGCCCAACCCTGTTTTACTTCTGAGTTCGAACGAGATCAGGTATGTGCAGGGTGATATGGCCGTAAGCGACAGCTGCGGTCAAGATCTGGTTATTTAAACGAGGCACAGCACCAGGACCCGACAGCAGTTTAGCTCGCATTGACACAGCTCCGACAGAAACAACGCCCTTGTCCCGTCAATTGTTCACGCATGGGTTTATTTGTCCCATCCCTCCCAAATAAAATGAGTACGATAAACAACACTAGCACCAGAACTGTGACTCTGGGAAGTGTATTAGCTGTCAAATGAAGAAATTAAATAAGCTTACGGCACCTGGTATTCCCAGGCAGTCTCCCATCCAAGTACTAACCAGGCTCAACCCTGTTTTACTTCTGAGTTCAAACGAGATCAGGTATATGCAGGGTGATATGGCCGTAAGCGACAGCCGCTGTCAAGATCTGGTTATTTAAAAGAAGCACAGCACCGGGCCCGACCGCAGCTTAGCTCGCATTGACACAGCTCCGACAGAAACAACGCCCTTGTCCCGTCAATTGTGCACCTATGGGTTTTATTTGTCCCACCCCTCCCAAATAAAATGAGTACGATAAACAACACTAGCACGAGAACTGTCACCCGGGGGAAGTGTATTAGCTGTCAAACAAAGAAATTAAATAAGCTTACAGCACCTGGTATTCCCAGGCAGTCTCCCATCCAAGTACTAACCAGGCTCAACCCTGTTTTACTTCTGAGTTCGAACGAGATCAGGTATGTGCAGGGTGATATGGCCGTAAGCGACAGCTGCTGTCAAGAGCTGGTTATTTAAAAGAGGCGCAAGATATGTCCGGTTCACAGTTCTTTAAAATCTCACAGTCTCAGAATCGACTAAGTCCGTTTGGGGGATGGTGGGTCTGACCGGCGGTGTCTCTGAATCGACTAAGTCCGTTTGGGGGATGGTGGGTCTGACTGGCGGGAACGACATGAAGACTTCCACCGGTAGAGTTGTTTAGACCAGGCCCAAGCATGCCAGGCCATGCCCGATGGGAGACCACCTTTCCCGGACGTCCCGCACCTGGAGGTACGTGCCCGACCCCAGTTGCCTCTGACCTGCCATTGTGTTTTCGGAGAAGGTGCAAAAGAGTGGACTTCGGTTTTGACGGCTTTGTGGTTCAACAAACCAGGGGGTCTCTGGCGATGTCTGCTTGGGGGTAAGAGTCTCCGTCTCCCGCAAGCTAAGTGCAGGGCAAATACGGAAGCCTTACATGAACTGTTGGCAGAACTACGTGTCGTTGATGCACCTCAGCCACCTCGAAAACTGAACCGCGTCAGGAGGTGGAACTGGGCAGGGCTGGTGCACCAGAGCCAGGTGGGTCACCAACGGTACGTATGCCTGGCGTGTGCAGTTGGCAGAGTCTGTGTTCCCGGGCTTAATTGTGGGGTGCCCGGGCACTGCTGGAGAACAGGTGTCAATCCAGGGCCCCTGCGGAGCCGGAGCTTGCCCCGGAAAGGGCCATAGTCTCCGGGCAGAGTGGGTCTGGCTTTGGGGGCTGGGGGTTATGGTAGGAAATAGTCCCAGGGCCTGCGGTGGTGCAGTTTGTGCCGGGAAAGGGCGATGATCTCCGGGCAGAGTGGCTCTGGCTTTGGGGGCTGGGGATTGTGGTAGGAAACGTGAGCCGGGGAAGTGTATTAGCTGTCAAATGAAGAAATTAAATAAGCTTACAGCACCTGGTATTCCCAGGCAGTCTCCCATCCAAGTACTAACCAGGCCCAACCCTGTTTTACTTCTGAGTTCAAACGAGATTTTTTTTTTTTTTTTTTTTTTTTTTTTATTTGAAAAATTATTCAAATTCTACAATACATACATTTAAAAAAACATATTTAAAACATCAGTTCAGAAGCATATTAAAACGTCATTTCCAATCATTCCCTAATACGTTTTCAAAATAGGAAAACAACAATTATAATCATTCTGGTAAATCTATTTTCAAACCATCTATAGTGTACACAATATAAGGATTACTCAACATAAAAGTTTTGTAAAATACAGTCTCTTTCTCCTCCATTCTAAAATATTCTTCCAAAGTTTTAATATATTTTTCAAGTTTTCCTTTATACATTTTCCATAACTCTATTTTAGCATGTTTATTTTTAACAATGTTTCTCCTTTCCCAAATAACATTTCTTGCAATTGATAGAAGCAAATTGGCAACCCTTGTTTTACTTCCATTAAAACCAAACAAAAATATTTTAAACCATTCTGTCTCCTCCTCAATTTGCTCTGTCTTTTGTGGCATCATTTGTTTCATCATTTCTTTTAACTTTGTCATAAATGTACTTAATTCAACACATTTTAAAAACAAGTGCATAATACCTTCATTTTCCATTCCACATATTTTGCATAATGCATTCTCACTACTTCCAATTTGTGCCAGTTTTGTTTCAGTGAAAATAACATTATGTCGGATAAAATAATCCAAAGTTTCAATTTTTGCGTCTAAATACTTCCATTTTAAATTCTTCCAGATTCCCTCTTCATCTATTTCCACAAAGATTTTTTTCCAAAATTGTTCTGAAACTGGTCTTTTACACACTTTGTTTCTGAAACAAATGTAAAAGTTTTTGAGAACACATTCTTGAAAGTCTTTCTCCTTTTCCTTTAAAACTACTTTCACGTTATCATTTCTTTCATTATTTTGTTCAATTTTTTCTATCCATTCTTTAGGTATTGCACTTTTGACTATTTCAAATTGATTTACCAAAGTTTCTCTTTTGATATCTTTCCCAATCTCTTCCATGGCGTCCACAATTACTTGGCTTGGTAAAAACCCTTCTTTAATCTCATATAAAACATCCTTAACCTGGCATAGACCCGCTTCCAACCAATATTTAAAATATATTTCTTTCTCTTCTTTTAAAATATTAGCATTTAAAAACAAAGGTTGATTCAGTAACTTTTTCCTCCCTTCAGGTTTAAAATCAACATGTCTTAAAAACTCACTCCATGCTTGTAAAACTTCTTTATAAAAATCAGGAATCCCAGTCATCATGCTTTGCTTCAGTTTCATCCATAAAATATCATCATTCATATTAAACCCCCCGCATTTGTTAAGATAAAACCTCATTACATGTTTCCATTCTGCTTTAAAATCCTTATTTAAATACCTTTTTATCACTTTGACTCTCGTGCTTTTCTTTCTTGTCTCTGGGTCTATCAATCCCAACCCCCCGTCATCTGTTGCTCCAATTAATACATTATATCCGATTCTTGGTGGTTTTCCTTCCCAGATAAAATTTAACAAACTTTTTTTAATTCTCTGCACATGCCTGTGTTCCATAGGGGTCACTCCTAACACATACCACATTTTTGACAACATCAACATATTTACAATTAAAACTTTTCCTTTCAAATTTACTCTTCTTTGTTTCCACCATTCTAATCTCCTTTCCATTCCTCCAATAATTTCATCCCACATTTTCTCCGTATCTCTTTGTTCATTTTCTCCAAAGGTTATCCCTAAAATCTTTATTTTTTGCTGGTCTTTAAAATTAAAAGCATCAGGTAGAATACATGCATTGCCTATTCTCATGATCTCAGTTTTTTCCATATTTACTTTAGCACCTGATCCATTACAATATCTTTCAATGATTTTCATTGCATTTATCACACTTTGCATATCTTTTAGAATCAATGTCGTATCGTCTGCATACTGATAAATTTTCTGTTCTTCTTCCATTTCTACAATTTTAATTCCATGTATTCCTTTATCTCTCATTATAGCTGAACCCAGAGCTTCAGTCACTAGACTGTACAGCTGTGCAGAGAGTGGACACCCCTGTTTTATGGATCTTGTTACATTAAAACAATCTGTGATAAATCCGTTAACTTTAATACGACTAATTGCTCCATTGTATAAACACTTGATCCATCTTAAAAACTTATTCCCAAAACCAACCTTTTTTAAAACCTCAAATAGAAAATTGTGTTCAACCCTGTCAAATGCTTTCTCAAAATCTACACTTATTACATATCCATTTTTTCCCTTTTCTTTCATGTATTGTATTACATCTCTTATACTGCTAATTATGTCTGTGATATCTTTCCCTTTTACGCCATATGCCTGACTAGTTTTGATAATATGCGGTAAAACCTTTTTCAGTCTATTTGCTAAAACCTTGGCTAAAATCTTAAAATCTGTGTTTAGCATTGTTAGGGGTCTAAAATTCCTCAAATCATTTTTCTCACCTTTTTTCTTGTATATCAATTTCAGTAAACCAACTCTCATTAAATGTGTTGTTTCTTTCTTTTTAAAAACTTCCTCGAAGATTTCCTTTAAAATTGGTGCTAAAACATCCTTAAAAACTTTGTAAAATTCAGATACTAATCCGTCTAAACCTGGACTTTTCCCATTATTTAATTGCATTATAGATTCCTTGATTTCTTCTATTTGTATTTCTTCATCACACATATTTTTATCATCTTCTGTTACCTTTCCCTCAATTTGATCCAATAAAAATTGTTCTTCTTTTTTATTTATCTCACCTTTTTTAAAAAGGTTTTCATAAAAGTCCCTAACTTCCTTCAAAATATCCTGTGTTTCTTTTATTTTTTCCCCATTTTCTTTTTTTAATTCTCTTATAATTTCTCCTTTACCCTTACTTTTCTCTAAATTGAAAAAGAATTTTGTACATTTCTCTCCATCCACAATATATTTTGCTCTGCTTCTGACCATCGCACCTCTACATTTTCTTTCTTCTATGTTTCGTAATTCCTCCTCCAAAAAAAGCACTCTCTCTATGTCTACCTTTTCTTGATTTAAACTGCCATTTAATGCCTTTCTAACCTCTACTTCTTTATGTGTTTTTGCTTTTTGTATTAATTTACTCATTTTAATTGTATACTTTTTAATTTCATATTTTGTATTATCCCACCATATTCTTTTATCTTCATGATACATCTCATTTTGTATTTCAGTGTTTATTAAATCCACTATTGCCTTCCTATAAGGTTCTCCTTTTAAAATATCTGTATTTAAAATCCATATCCCGTTTCCTCTTTCGGTCTCATTAAAATCTATCTGCATTAATAAAAACTTGTGATCGCTAAGCGTTGTTTCTTTAAAATAAACACTCTGTATAAAATCACCCAGTTTTTCCGTGCATAAAATAAAATCAATCCTACTTTGCTTTAAATGACCATCTACTAGTTGTCTCCTAGAATACTCTCTTTTTCCTTCATTCCTTACTCTCCATATGTCCACTACTTTGTGCTCTGCCATTAGTTTCTGCAACTCTTTTCTTCCACTGTCATACCTAAAAACCATGCCTTCCGCTAAATCAATTCTGTTAAAAACTGTGTTAAAATCTCCAATTAAAATAGTTTCTCCCCATAAAATCATTAGATCATTTATCCTGTTAAAAAAGTCCTTCTTTTCTTTTTCTGCTACTGGAGCATGAATGTTACATAATGTCATATTATTTTCTTTCATTCTAACAGCAAGGCATTTCCCCTCTTTATCATTGTATATTTCTTCTACATCATTCTTTATATCTTCTTTGACTAAAATAGCGACCCCTCTTCCCATCCTCCCATCACCATTGTTATAAAATATTTGCCCTCTCCATCTCCTTTTAACGTCTTCTATCATACCATCATTCCAATTTGTCTCTTGTATACAAATTAAGTTTTGTTTTTTACACAGTTCCTTTACCCTGTCAAATTTTTCAACATTCAAAAGACCTCTTGCATTAAAACTAACACAATTAAAAACCATTAAAAGAAAAGATAAAAATAATAAAAATAAATACTTAAAATACATTACTCATCTCCTTCTCCTTCCAAACTCCTTAACACATTGTACATATTGGCTTTAGTCTTTTTTCTAACGTTGTCCAAATTTGGTTTTACCTTCAGTGTTCTTCTTCTAAAATTCCCTTTCATGCTTCTGTCCATATTGTCCACCTTTGCATCTTCATATTCCATGTCTTTGTTTTGCTCAATTTTTTCCTGACCGTTTTCCTCCATGTCTGAAATCTCCATTTCCATCATTTGATTTCCTCCTTCCTTTGTTTCTCCATCTTTATTAAAATCCACAACTTCTCCTGTGTTTTCCTTTAGTTGTTCTATTTCTCTTTGCCTTGTACTTTCTTCTTCCTGATCCCCTTCAAGCTGTGCACCTTCCTCCTTATTTCCTTCTTGCACCTGTCTGTCCACCTGTTCTTCTTTTTCTCCTTCCTTCCCCTTCCATCCAACATTCACATTTATCTAAGAATTCTGCACACTCCGAGCATCTGACAGTAGTGCACGATCGTGCAAAATGTCCCCCTTCTCCGCATTTATAGCACTTGAAATTAGGACAGTCTTTCAGCAGATGATCCGGGCTCATGCACTGCCTACAAGTTTTAACCTGTCGACTGTGCATCACCCGAAAATGCTGTGTTCCTTCGGCTGTTTCTAGCCTAGTGCTATAGGGCAGTGATGCAACCTCCTTCGGGAACCTTACTTTTAGGAACCTCGTCCCATCTTCGATGTCAGTGCCCGGGTAGCATCTTCTTTTAATTTTTGTTAGTGGTTCAACACCCCATCCTTCCAATTTTTCTATAACTATACTGTTTTCCAGGTAGACAGGCAGGTGCAAGAAGGAAACTACATAATCTCGGTTATGCAAACTTTTAACTTCACAGTTCACTCCTTTAATTTTCAGTCCTTCTAAAAGTTTTTCACACTCCTCTTCTTTTTCCATTGTCAGTTCATATTCTTTGCCTTGTCTGGGTCTTAGCGCCAACATTTTCCCTTGTCCACATTTTTCCATTATCGCTTTAATAACATCCTCTGCCTTTACTTCAAAGACGTTTTCCACATTTACAATCAACGTAGCCTCTTTCAAGTATTTTCTCTCCGCAAACTTACTTTTCTCACTTTTGTTTCCACCTCGTAGTCGCATATCCAGTCCATTTTCATTAGCCTTTCTCGTTCCTCCTGCCAGTCCGTTGTCATTTGCCGTACTTGTTTCTCCTCCTAATCCAAAGTCGATAGCCTTTCGCGTTCCTTCAGCCAGTCCATTATCTTTAACCAATCGAGTTTCTCCTGCCATGTCCAAGTTCGTTGCCATGCATCCGTCCGCCATTGCTTACTCCAAAAAAGTAAAACAAACAAACTTCAAATCAAACAAAATTGTCTTAAACAAACAAAAAGATGTTCCTCCCAAACAGCTAATGCTGTTGGGAGGAAAATAAACTTCACAAAAATAAACAACTAAAATAACAAAATAAACTCTAATACTTTTCAAAACAAAAGAAAACAAACAAAGAGTAGGGAGAGCCTTTCTCTCCCAACTGCTGCCAAACACTTCCTGGAATGTACCAAGTTCAGGTATGTGCAGGGTGGTATGGCCGTAAGCGACAGCTGCGGTCAAGATCTGGTTATTGAAACGAGGCACAGCACCAGGACCCGACAGCAGTTTAGCTCGCATTGACACAGCTCCGACAGAAACAACGCCCTTGTCCCGTCAATTGTTCACGCATGGGTTTATTTGTCCCACCCCTCCCAAATAAAATGAGTACGATAAACAACACTAGCACCAGAACTGTGACCCGGGGAAGTGTATTAGCTGTCAAATGAAGAAATTAAATAAGCTTACGGCACCTGGTATTCCCAGGCAGTCTCCCATCCAAGTACTAACCAGGCCCAGCCCTGTTTTACTTCTGAGTTCAAACGAGATCAGGTATGTGCAGGGTGATATGGCCGTAAGCGACAGCTGCGGTCAAGATCTGGTTATTTAAACGAGGCACAGCACCAGGACCCGACAGCAGTTTAGCTCGCATTGACACAGCTCCGACAGAAACAACGCCCTTGTCCCGTCAATTTGTTCACGCATGGGTTTATTTGTCCCACCCCTCCCAAATAAAATGAGTACGATAAACAACACTAGCACCAGAACTGTGACCCTGGGAAGTGTATTAGCTGTCAAATGAAGAAATTAAATAAGCTTACGGCACCTGGTATTCCCAGGCAGTCTCCCATCCAAGTACTAACCAGGCCCAACCCTGTTTTACTTCTGAGTTCAAACGAGATCAGGTATGTGCAGGGTGATATGGCCGTAAGCGACAGCTGCGGTCAAGATCTGGTTATTTAAACGAGGCACAGCACCAGGACCCGACAGCAGTTTAGCTCGCATTGACACAGCTCCGACAGAAACAACGCCCTTGTCCCGTCAATTGTTCACGCATGGGTTTATTTGTCCCATCCCCTCCCAAATAAAATGAGTACGATAAACAACACTAGCACCAGAACTGTGACTCTGGGAAGTGTATTAGCTGTCAAATGAAGAAATTAAATAAGCTTACGGCACCTGGTATTCCCAGGCAGTCTCCCATCCAAGTACTAACCAGGCTCAACCCTGTTTTACTTCTGAGTTCAAACGAGATCAGGTATATGCAGGGTGATATGGCCGTAAGCGACAGCCGCTGTCAAGATCTGGTTATTTAAAAGAAGCACAGCACCGGGCCCGACCGCAGCTTAGCTCGCATTGACACAGCTCCGACAGAAACAACGCCCTTGTCCCGTCAATTGTGCACCTATGGGTTTTATTTGTCCCACCCCTCCCAAATAAAATGAGTACGATAAACAACACTAGCACGAGAACTGTCACCCGGGGAAGTGTATTAGCTGTCAAATGAAGAAATTAAATAAGCTTACAGCACCTGGTATTCCCAGGCAGTCTCCCATCCAAGTACTAAGCAGGCTCAACCCTGTTTTACTTCTGAGTTCAAACGAGATCAGGTATGTGCAGGGTGATATGGCCGTAAGCGACAGCTGCTGTCAAGAGCTGGTTATTTAAAAGAGGCGCAAGATATGTCCGGTTCACAGTTCTTTAAAATCTCACAGTCTCAGAATCGACTAAGTCCGTTTGGGGGATGGTGGGTCTGACCGGCGGTGTCTCTGAATCGACTAAGTCCGTTTGGGGGATGGTGGGTCTGACTGGCGGGAACGACATGAAGACTTCCACCGGTAGAGTTGTTTAGACCAGGCCCAAGCATGCCAGGCCATGCCCGATGGGAGACCACCTTTCCCGGACGTCCCGCACCTGGAGGTACGTGCCCGACCCCAGTTGCCTCTGACCTGCCATTGTGTTTTCGGAGAAGGTGCAAAAGAGTGGACTTAGGTTTTGACGGCTTTGTGGTTCAACAAACCAGGGGGTCTCTGGCGATGTCTGCTGCCGGGTAAGAGTCTCCGTCTCCCGCAAGCTAAGTGCAGGGCAAATACGGAAGCCTTACGTGAACTGTTGGCAGAACTACGTGTCGTTGATGCACCTCAGCCACCTCGAAAACTGAACCGCGTCAGGAGGTGGAACTGGGCAGGGCTGGTGCACCAGAGCCAGGTGGGTCACCAACGGTACGTATGCCTGGCGTGTGCAGTTGGCAGAGTCTGTGTTCCCGGGCTTAATTGTGGGGTGCCCGGGCACTGCTGGAGAACAGGTGTCAATCCAGGGCCCCTGCGGAGCCGGAGCTTGCCCCGGAAAGGGCCATAGTCTCCGGGCAGAGTGGGTCTGGCTTTGGGGGCTGGGGGTTATGGTAGGAAATAGTCCCAGGGCCTGCGGTGGTGCAGTTTGGGCCGGGAAAGGGCGATGATCTCCGGGCAGAGTGGCTCTGGCTTTGGGGGCTGGGGGTTATGGTAGGAAACGTGAGCCGGGGAAGTGTATTAGCTGTCAAATGAAGAAATTAAATAAGCTTACGGCACCTGGTATTCCCAGGCAGTCTCCCATCCAAGTACTAACCAGGCCCAACCCTGTTTTACTTCTGAGTTCAAACGAGATCAGGTATGTGCAGGGTGATATGGCCGTAAGCGACAGCTGCGGTCAAGATCTGGTTATTTAAACGAGGCACAGCACCAGGACCCGACAGCAGTTTAGCTCGCATTGACACAGCTCCGACAGAAACAACGCCCTTGTCCCGTCAATTGTTCACGCATGGGTTTATTTGTCCCACCCCTCCCAAATAAAATGAGTACGATAAACAACACTAGCACCAGAACTGTGACTCTGGGAAGTGTATTAGCTGTCAAATGAAGAAATTAAATAAGCTTACGGCACCTGGTATTCCCAGGCAGTCTCCCATCCAAGTACTAACCAGGCTCAACCCTGTTTTACTTCTGAGTTCAAACGAGATCAGGTATATGCAGGGTGATATGGCCGTAAGCGACAGCTGCTGTCAAGATCTGGTTATTTAAAAGAAGCACAGCACCGGGCCCGACCGCAGCTTAGCTCGCATTGACACAGCTCCGACAGAAACAACGCCCTTGTCCCGTCAATTGTTCACGCATGGGTTTATTTGTCCCACCCCTCCCAAATAAAATGAGTACGATAAACAACACTAGCACCAGAACTGTGACCCGGGGAAGTGTATTAGCTGTCAAATGAAGAAATTAAATAAGCTTACGGCACCTGGTATTCCCAGGCAGTCTCCCATCCAAGTACTAACCAGGCCCAACCCTGTTTTACTTCTGAGTTCAAACGAGATCAGGTATGTGCAGGGTGATATGGCCGTAAGCGACAGCTGCGGTCAAGATCTGGTTATTTAAACGAGGCACAGCACCAGGACCCGACAGCAGTTTAGCTCGCATTGACACAGCTCCGACAGAAACAACGCCCTTGTCCCGTCAATTGTTCACGCATGGGTTTATTTGTCCCACCCCTCCCAAATAAAATGAGTACGATAAACAACACTAGCACCAGAACTGTGACTCTGGGAAGTGTATTAGCTGTCAAATGAAGAAATTAAATAAGCTTACGGCACCTGGTATTCCCAGGCAGTCTCCCATCCAAGTACTAACCAGGCCCAACCCTGTTTTACTTCTGAGTTCAAACGAGATCAGGTATGTGCAGGGTGATATGGCCGTAAGCGACAGCTGCGGTCAAGATCTGGTTATTTAAACGAGGCACAGCACCAGGACCCGACAGCAGTTTAGCTCGCATTGACACAGCTCCGACAGAAACAACCCCCTTGTCCCGTCAATTGTTCACGCATGGGTTTATTTGTCCCACCTGTCCCTCAATTTGATCCAATAAAATTGTTCTTCTTTTTTATTTATCTCACCTTTTTAAAAAGGTTTTCATAAAAGTCCCTAACTTCCTTCAAAATATCCTGTGTTTCTTTTATTTTTTCCCCATTTTCTTTTTTAATTCTCTTATAATTTCTCCTTTACCCTTACTTTTCTCTAAATTGAAAAGAATTTTGTACATTTCTATCCATCCACAATATATTTTGCTCTGCTTCTGACCATCGCACCTCTACATTTTCTTTCTTCTATGTTTCGTAATTCCTCCTCCAAAAAAAGCACTCTCTCTATGTCTACCTTTTCTTGATTTAAACTGCCATTTAATGCCTTTCTAACCTCTACTTCTTTATGTGTTTTTGCTTTTTGTATTAATTTACTCATTTTAATTGTATACTTTTAATTTCATATTTTGTATTATCCCACCATATTCTTTTATCTTCATGATACATCTCATTTTGTATTTCAGTGTTTATTAAATCCACTATTGCCTTCCTATAAGGTTCTCCTTTTAAAATATCTGTATTTAAAATCCATATCCCGTTTCCTCTTTCGGTCTCATTAAAATCTATCTGCATTAATAAAAACTTGTGATCGCTAAGCGTTGTTTCTTTAAAATAAACACTCTGTATAAATCACCCAGTTTTTCCGTGCATAAAATAAAATCAATCCTACTTTGCTTTAAATGACCATCTACTAGTTGTCTCCTAGAATACTCTCTTTTTCCTTCATTCCTTACTCTCCATATGTCCACTACTTTGTGCTCTGCCATTAGTTTCTGCAACTCTTTTCTTCCACTGTCATACCTAAAAACCATGCCTTCCGCTAAATCAATTCTGTTAAAAACTGTGTTAAAATCTCCAATTAAAATAGTTTCTCCCCATAAAATCATTAGATCATTTATCCTGTTAAAAAAGTCCTTCTTTTCTTTTTCTGCTACTGGAGCATGAATGTTACATAATGTCATATTATTTTCTTTCATTCTAACAGCAAGGCATTTCCCCTCTTTATCATTGTATATTTCTTCTACATCATTCTTTATATCTTCTTTGACTAAAATAGCGACCCCTCTTCCCATCCTCCCATCACCATTGTTATAAAATATTTGCCCTCTCCATCTCCTTTTAACGTCTTCTATCATACCATCATTCCAATTTGTCTCTTGTATACAAATTAAGTTTTGTTTTTTACACAGTTCCTTTACCCTGTCAAATTTTTCAACATTCAAAAGACCTCTTGCATTAAAACTAACACAATTAAAAACCATTAAAAGAAAAGATAAAATAATAAAAATAAATACTTAAAATACATTACTCATCTCCTTCTCCTTCCAAACTCCTTAACACATTGTACATATTGGCTTTAGTCTTTTTTCTAACGTTGTCCAAATTTGGTTTACCTTCAGTGTTCTTCTTCTAAAATTCCCTTTCATGCTTCTGTCCATATTGTCCACCTTTGCATCTTCATATTCCATGTCTTTGTTTTGCTCAATTTTTTCCTGACCGTTTTCCTCCATGTCTGAAATCTCCATTTCCATCATTTGATTTCCTCCTTCCTTTGTTTCTCCATCTTTATTAAAATCCACAACTTCTCCTGTGTTTTCCTTTAGTTGTTCTATTTCTCTTTGCCTTGTACTTTCTTCTTCCTGATCCCCTTCAAGCTGTGCACCTTCCTCCTTATTTCCTTCTTGCACCTGTCTGTCCACCTGTTCTTCTTTTTCTCCTTCTTCCCCTTCCATCCAACATTCACATTTATCTAAGAATTCTGCACACTCCGAGCATCTGACAGTAGTGCACGATCGTGCAAAATGTCCCCCTTCTCCGCATTTATAGCACTTGAAATTAGGACAGTCTTTCAGCAGATGATCCGGGCTCATGCACTGCCTACAAGTTTTAACCTGTCGACTGTGCATCACCCGAAAATGCTGTGTTCCTTCGGCTGTTTCTAGCCTAGTGCTATAGGGCAGTGACGCAACCTCCTTCGGGAACCTTACTTTTAGGAACCTCGTCCCATCTTCGATGTCAGTGCCCGGGTAGCATCTTCTTTTAATTTTTGTTAGTGGTTCAACACCCCATCCTTCCAATTTTTCTATAACTATACTGTTTTCCAGGTAGACAGGCAGGTGCAAGAAGGAAACTACATAATCTCGGTTATGCAAACTTTTAACTTCACAGTTCACTCCTTTAATTTTCAGTCCTTCTAAAAGTTTTTCACACTCCTCTTCTTTTTCCATTGTCAGTTCATATTCTTTGCCTTGTCTGGGTCTTAGCGCCAACATTTTCCCTTGTCCACATTTTTCCATTATCGCTTTAATAACATCCTCTGCCTTTGCTTCAAAGACGTTTTCCACATTTACAATCAACGTAGCCTCTTTCAAGTATTTTCTCTCCGCAAACTTACTTTTCTCACTTTTGTTTCCACCTCGTAGTCGCATATCCAGTCCATTTTCATTAGCCTTTCTCGTTCCTCCTGCCAGTCCGTTGTCATTTGCCGTACTTGTTTCTCCTCCTAATCCAAAGTCGATAGCCTTTCGCGTTCCTTCAGCCAGTCCATTTTCTTTAACCAATCGAGTTTCTCCTGCCATGTCCAAGTTCGTTGCCATGCATCCGTCCGCCATTGCTTACTCCAAAAAAGTAAAACAAACAAACTTCAAATCAAACAAAATTGTCTTAAACAAACAAAAAGATGTTCCTCCCAAACAGCTAATGCTGTTGGGAGGAAAATAAACTTCACAAAAATAAACAACTAAAATAACAAAATAAACTCTAATACTTTTCAAAACAAAAGAAAACAAACAAAGAGTAGGGAGAGCCTTTCTCTCCCAACTGCTGCCAAACACTTCCTGGAATGTACCAAGTTCAGGTATGTGCAGGGTGGTATGGCCGTAAGCGACAGCTGCGGTCAAGATCTGGTTATTGAAACGAGGCACAGCACCAGGACCCGACAGCAGTTTAGCTCGCATTGACACAGCTCCGACAGAAACAACGCCCTTGTCCCGTCAATTGTTCACGCATGGGTTTATTTGTCCCACCCCTCCCAAATAAAATGAGTACGATAAACAACACTAGCACCAGAACTGTGACCCGGGGAAGTGTATTAGCTGTCAAATGAAGAAATTAAATAAGCTTACGGCACCTGGTATTCCCAGGCAGTCTCCCATCCAAGTACTAACCAGGCCCAGCCCTGTTTTACTTCTGAGTTCAAACGAGATCAGGTATGTGCAGGGTGATATGGCCGTAAGCGACAGCTGCGGTCAAGATCTGGTTATTTAAACGAGGCACAGCACCAGGACCCGACAGCAGTTTAGCTCGCATTGACACAGCTCCGACAGAAACAACGCCCTTGTCCCGTCAATTTGTTCACGCATGGGTTTATTTGTCCCACCCCTCCCAAATAAAATGAGTACGATAAACAACACTAGCACCAGAACTGTGACCCGGGGAAGTGTATTAGCTGTCAAATGAAGAAATTAAATAAGCTTACGGCACCTGGTATTCCCAGGCAGTCTCCCATCCAAGTACTAACCAGGCCCAACCCTGTTTTACTTCTGAGTTCGAACGAGATCAGGTATGTGCAGGGTGATATGGCCGTAAGCGACAGCTGCGGTCAAGATCTGGTTATTTAAACGAGGCACAGCACCAGGACCCGACAGCAGTTTAGCTCGCATTGACACAGCTCCGACAGAAACAACGCCCTTGTCCCGTCAATTGTTCACGCATGGGTTTATTTGTCCCATCCCTCCCAAATAAAATGAGTACGATAAACAACACTAGCACCAGAACTGTGACTCTGGGAAGCGTATTAGCTGTCAAATGAAGAAATTAAATAAGCTTACGGCACCTGGTATTCCCAGGCAGTCTCCCATCCAAGTACTAACCAGGCCCAACCCTGTTTTACTTCTGAGTTCAAACGAGATTTTTTTTTTTTTTTTAATTAAAACAATTCTTTTAACAAAAGTTAAAAACAATCAACATTTACATTCAGGCAATAATACATGAATATTGAACAAAGTCCTTTGAACATATACATTCCCATTCAGAAAATCTTTATCAAATACATCAATTTTCATGTTCGTATTACAATAATAAAAAAGAACATTCAGAATTGCACACATTCTTACTTTAAAAAGTTTACACACAGGTATTTTCCCATTTTTTTGTTTTACAATATTCCTTCTATTCCAAATTACAAATCTTGCAATCGCTAAAATGAAATTAATGAAACTTGTATTCTTACCCTCTCTTTTAAACCCAAATAAAAACATTGTTTCCCATTCTTCACCTACTAGCTCGTTTTCAAGCCCCAACTCATTTATCATTCCTTTTAATTTTTCAATAAAACATTCTAGCTCTTTGCATTTAAAAAACAAATGTAATATACCTTCATCTTCTTCATTACATACTTTACATCTTGCATCATTTGCCAAACCAATTTTACATAATCTCATTTCAGTCAATAAACAATTGTGTCTTAAAATGTAATCAAAATTCTCTAAATTTGGACTTTTCCACCAAGCTCTTGTATTTTGCCATATTTCCCTTTTCTCAATATTTGGGTATAATCTTTTCCAGTACTCTTCAGCTTTTGGTGTCACAAAAACATCTTTACATAAACAAGAATAAAACATCTTTAGTATACCATCTTTAAAAGCATATTGATTTTCTTTAAAGTTAATCACCATTCCTTCATCGCTGTTTATTTCCAATTTATTTTCTATGATTTCTTTCCATTCTTTTGGTATCATTTCTTTCAATTTTTTAAATTGATTTTCTAGAACTGTTTTGCTTTCATCATCATAGTTTTCTACTATTGCATCTTTTATTACTTGCACCTGTACATAACCAGGTATCACTTCGTATAATATATCTTTAATTTGCTTTATTCCTGCATAATACCATTTCTTATAAAAAATAGTATAATTTCCTTTTTTAATGTATTCATTTAAAAACAGCGGTTGCTTTAAAATCTCTTCTTTACTCAATGTACAATCAATATGCTTTCTAAAATCTCCCCATGCTTTTAAAACTTCTTTATAAAACTCTGGAATCCCATTCATCATATTCTCTTTAAGTTTCATCCACAACGCATATTCCTGTATTTCCCCACATTTATTTAAAAAATAACCCATCACATCTTTCCATACATGTTTATCTTCTTTCCAATATTTATTTACTGTTTTTATTCTCATGCTTTTCATTCTAATTAATGGATCTAATAATCCCAAACCTCCTTCCTCTACTTTACCAATTAAAGTACAATAAGCTATTTTAGGAGGTTTCCCCTCCCATAGGAAATTTAAAACAATATCTTTTATTTTTTTATACACGCACATAGGCAAACTCACAGATCCCAACACATACCACATTTTGGATAAAAACAATGAATTTGTTACTAACACTTTCCCTTTTAAAAACAAACCTCTTAATTTCCAGAAATTTAGTCTTTTTTCCATTCCTTTTAAAACTTCTTCCCATACTAATTTCCTTATTTCATTTTCATTTTCTCCAATCCTTATACCTAAAATTTTCATATTGCTTTTCTCCTCTTTATATTGTATTCTTTCTGGTAAAACATTGGTTTTTCCTATTCTCATGTATTTTGTTTTATCCTTATTAATTTTTGCTCCTGTTCCTTTACAATATCTGTTCAAAATTTCCTCTGCTTTTTCAATACTTTAATATCTTTTAATATTAAAGTAGTATCATCGGCGTATTGAAATATTTTTTGTTCTACTTCTTTTCCTTTTATACTTATTCCTCTTATTTGTTTTTCGTTATTAATTGCCAATCCTAATGCTTCAGAAACCAGTGTGTACAGTAATGCTGACATTGGACAACCTTGTCTGATCGATCTTGTTATTTTAAAATCTTCAGTTAAAAATCCATTTAATTTTATACAACTTGTGATATCTGTATATAAACATTTTATCCACTGCAAAAAACTCTCCCCAAAACCAAAACTCTCCATTACATGTATTAAATATTTATGTTCGACTCTATCGAAAGCTTTTTCTAAGTCTACACTTATAATATATCCTGTTTCCTTTTCCTTATTCATGTACCAAATTGTGTCTCTTATATTGTTTATGATATCAGTTATATCTTTCTTTAATACAGCATATGCTTGGTTTGTTGTAATTATATTTGGTATTACCCGTTTCAAACGATTTGCTAAAATTTTTGCTAAAATTTTGTAATCTGTATTTAACATACTTAATGGTCTATAATTCTTTAAATCTCCCTTGTCTCCTTTCCTTTTATATACTATTTTCACCATACCTTTTTTCATACTGTTTGTTAGATTTCCCTTTTTAAAAATATCTTGATATATTTCATTTAAAATTGGACACATAACTGCTTTAAAAACCTTGTAGAATTCTGCAGGCAATCCGTCTATTCCGGGACTTTTGCCATTTCTCATTTGATCAATTGCTAATTCAATTTCTGATTCTGTAATCTCATTCTCACACATATCCTTATCATACTTATCTAGTTTAACTGTTATGTTCTCTAACAAAAAATTTTCATCCTCTGAACATACTCCTCGTTTTGTAAATAATTCCTTATAAAATCGTTCAGTTTCTTTTAATATTCCTTCTTTATCTTCTACCATTCTGCCCTCTTTTGTTTTAACACTTGTTATTATATCTGCTCTCTGTTTTGTTTTTTCTAATTCAAAAAAATATTTTGTACTTCTTTCTCCTTCCACAATATCTTTTGCTCTGCTCCTAATAATTGCTCCTTTACATTTTTCTTCTTCTATTTTCCTCAATTCTTCCTGTAATTCAATTATCTTTTCTATATTTTCCTTATTTACTTTACTCATTTCTTCATCCCATTCTTTTCTAATTTTTGTTTCTTTTATTTTTTTCACTCTTTGTATTTTTTTAGACAAATTCATAGAATATTTTTTTATTACATTCTTTAGATTGTCCCACCAAAAACTTTTATCCATTTCAAACATTTCATCTTTCACACTATTAATTATTATGCTTTCTATTTCCGTTTTATACATTTCAAGTTTTAGTAATTCCATGTTTAATATCCACACCCCTGGTCCTCTTTCAGTCTCACTAAAATTTATCATTATCCATAAAAACCCATGATCACTCTCACTATAGGTTTGATATGAAGCCTTTGTGACATATTTTGCTTCTGTTTTTGTACTTAAAAACAAGTCAATTCTACTTTGTTTTAAAATCCCATTTACAATTTGTCTCCTTGAATATTCCCTTTTCATACCATTCCTTTCTCTCCACACATCCACCAAATCATGTTTACTCATTATATTCTTTAATTCACTTCTCCCTCTATCTGTTCTAAAATCCATTGAATCTTCTATATCTATTCTTTGCATTGCAATATTGAAGTCTCCTAAAATATACATATTTTCTTTATCCTCCATTAACCTTTCCATTTCCTTATAGAATTCGTATTTTTCTTTTTCCTCATTCGGTGCATGTATATTACATAAATGTATACATTTTCCATTATATATAGTTCTCAAAATAATCATTCTTCCATTTATATCTTTATGAACTATATCAACCTTTTCAAATATTTCTCTTTTTATTAAAATAGCTACCCCTCTTTTCCTTTCTATGTCGCTGTTGCTGTATATATCTCCATTCCACATTCTCATCATCTCATTATTTACATTTTCTCCCCATTTTGTTTCTTGTAAACATAATACATCACATTTTCCAGTCAAACACATTAATCTTTCAAACTTTTGACATTTGGATACTCCTCTTACGTTCAACGATGCAAAACAAACTGTACTCATTAGGATTATTATTGGATGAACCAATAACCATCTCTTAATCTGTGTCATCACTATTAAAAAGTTCGCTTCTTGCTCCACCTATTTCAGTTTTTTTCCCATCCAGTCTTCCTTTTATATCCTCTCTTCTGATTTTTTGCCGTTTTAATACTTGTTCAATATTTAAAATGCTTTTGTTTCTATTTTTGGCCCCCTTGAACAGTCTGTCCTTCCCCAGTCTGTAATTCCTTTCTCCAATATCCATTCCTCTTACCTCTGTCCCAGTCTTCACTCCATTGTCTTCAATCTTTTCTTTTTCATGTCCTTTTTCTTTGTCCAGTCCTATAATGTCCATCTCTTCTTGTTCGTCAGAATTTTCTCTGTTAGTTTGGTTAGTCCGTTCCTTATATGCTTCTTCTCTCCTTTCCATTCCTCTTTTTTGCTCATTTCTACTCACTTCCTCCTCCTGAAGTGTACTGTTGTCTTCTGTTCTTTCATCTTCTTTTCTTTCCATTGTAATATTTTCATCAGTTTGTTGTATTTCCATACTT
>CAIGQS010000251.1:27500-58333 GCA_903798195.1 Danio kyathit
GCTCCATCCCAATCTTGTTTAAGATCACATCTGTAAATATTGCTTTATGTCTAATAAAATATTCCAGATTTTCTATATTTGTCTGTATCATTCCCACTTTCATATTATCCCATATACTGTCCTCTTGTAAACCATCAAATTTATTTAACCAATATCTATTTACAGTCGGATTTTTAAAAACACCATCTCTAAAAATACAATAAAACATTTTAACAGAACATTCTTTTAAAACGAGCATATTTTCTCCCAACTTCATATAAATCTCATTTCCTTGTTTTTCGTCTTCCATATTCTCAATTCTTTTAATCCAGTCTTGTGGTATGGCTTTCTTTATTACATCATATTTGTTTTCTATTTCTTTTTTACTAAAATCTTCCTTTGCTTCATCTAAAACATCAAAAATATATTGCACTGGTAAAAAGCCTTCTTTAAATTCGTACAGCACATCTCTAATTTTCACAATTCCAACCTCCCACCATTGTTTATACAATATTTCATTTCCTTCTTTCAATACGCTGTTATTTTGGAATAAAGGTTGATTTAAAATGTTCTCTCTTCCATGTGGAATAAAAACAATGTTTTTTAAAAATATCCCCCATGCGCTCATCAATTCTTTATAAAAATCAGGCAATTTCTCTGTCATCCAGCTTTTTGTTTTCATCCACAGTATGTTATCTCCTAGGTTAAAATTAGTGCATTTGTTTAAGAAGAATCTAAAAGTTTCTTTCCATGAGACTACATTCCCTTCATCCAGATATTTCTTTATTATTTTCACTCTTAGACTATTTTTCCTTTGCGGCACATCCATTAATCCTAAACCACCCTTCTCTACTGTCCCTATTAAAGTATTGTATGCAATTCTAGCTGGCTTTCCCCCCCATAAAAAATCTAAAAAACATTTTTTCAACCTTTTTTCCATCCATAACGGCATGGATGATGTGTATAAAATATGCCATAGTGTAGAAACCATTAAAACATTCAACACTAAAACTTTTCCTTTAAGAGTCAGAGTTCTCAATTTCCAAAAGTTTAGTCTTCTTTCAATGCTACCTAACATTTCCTCCCACATAATCCCTTCTGCCTTTTTTTCATCCTTCCCCATTACAATTCCTAAAATTCGTATTTCTTTAGTTTCTTTAAAAGGAAAAAAATCTGTTAAGCATTTTACTCTTCCAAATATCATATATTTAGTTTTATTCTCATTTATTTTTGCTCCTGATCCTTTACAAAAATTTTGAACTAGCTGCATTGCTTTCTTCACATCTTCTACATTTTTAACCAATAGAGTTGTGTCATCAGCATATTGAAAAATATTATTCTCTTTTCCGTCAATCCCTAATCCTGTTATTCCTTCTGCCTGTTTTATAGATAAACCTAAGGGTTCAGCTATTAAAGAATATAAAAGAGAAGACAATGGGCATCCCTGCCTTATTGATCTTGTTAATCTAAAACATCTCGTTAAAAAACCATTACACTTAATTCTTGTCACTGCCCCATTATACAATATTTTAATCCATTTGATAAAATTCTCTCCAAACCCAAAACACTTTAAAACTCCAAATAAATAATCATGCTCAACCCTATCAAACGCCTTTTCAAAATCTAAGCTGATAATATACCCATCCTCATTTTCCTCATGCATATATCTTACAATATCTTTTATGCTAATAGTTGTGTCAGCAATGTCTCTTTCTTTAACTCCATAAGTTTGGCTTGTTTTGATTAACTTTGGAATGACTTCTTTCAGTCTGTTGGCTAAAATTTTACATAAAATTTTTAGATCCGTATTTAACATTGTGATTGGTCTATAGTTTTTGAGGTCTGCTTTCTCTCCTTTTCTCTTGTATATTAATTTCATTAATCCCATTCCCATCCTTATGTTCATGTTTCCTTGCTTAAAAATGTCTTTATATATTTCTTTTAAAATTCCAGCTAAAATATCTTTAAAAACAATATAAAACTCATTGCCCAATCCATCTATACCTGGACTCTTATTTTTATTTAACTGACTTATTGCTCTTTTTATTTCGTCTTCTGTTATTTCTCCATCACATTCTTTTTTGTCAGCTTCTTCTACCTTTACTTTAATTTGATTAAGTAATTCTGTTTTTTCTTTTTCTTTTACCCCTTCTGAACTAAACAGCTTCTCGTAATATGTTTGTATTTCCTTTAATATTTCTTCATTTTTATCGACAATAATTCCATTTTCACCTCTAATTTCTTTAATCAGTCCTGCTTTACCCCTACTTTTTTCTAAATTAAAGAAATATTTAGTGCATTTTTCATCTTCCAATATATATTTTGCTTTGCTTCTTAATCTAGCTCCTTCATAATTTTTCTCTAATATTTCTTTCAATGATTCCTCCAGTTCAAATATTTTTTGAATATCTTTCCCATTTTCATTTGTTTCTTTTTTCAACTCATCTCTTACAGTACTTTTGGCCACGCGTAGATTTTTTGGCGCAATTTCATCATTTCCGTGGCGGGGAATTTAAAAAGCCCAGTGTTGATGATAGGAAAGGTATGTTTACTGAATTGTCAGATTAAAAAAAAAAGTTTTGTGTTGTACAACAAATAATTACTGTCTAAACCATCTTAACACAAACTTTGCATATGGTGTTTGCTGTTTTAACTAACGTGATCAAACAGAAAAGGTAAATATATAAGTATAAATATTGTATAATATATAAATAGTATTGCATAATGAAAACATAGATTATTAAACAATAATATCATGTGAAATGGGATATTGATTAATATTAAATGTTGAAATATAATGGAAATTTATTTGCATGTTAATAAATGTTTTGTTTTCAAGGAATTTTGCTAAATACATTTATTTATTGATAAATTTAGATTAATTCATTTATTGATAATTTCATTGATACATTCATTCAGTATTTATTTATTATCTATTACAATCATTGTTTTAAAAATAGTTGCATTAATTGTTTATTTAAAAAATTTTAAACTACAGCTGTTATTTTGTTTGTAAAGGTTAATGTTTCAATGTTATTTACTTATTGCGTACTTAAAATGTTTACAATCGAATAAATACTAAAATAAAATATATATTGTATGTTAACAGTGCAGTAGGATGTAGTAAATGTAATTAATAGCCTATATCATACACACACAAACACACACACACACACACACACACACACACACACTTCTAAATTACTAAAAATAAAAGACGGCAAAAGAGTGTTCAGTGTAGTTGTATTATATTTATTATAAAAACAGATTATTAATAGAATACAAAATTTAAAATTGCAAAATATTAATAAATGTTGAAATTTTATTGAAATTGAATTACATATTGATTTTTTTATTTATTAAACTAAATATTTATTTTTTATTAGGTTATTTATTAAATTTAGATAAATGTATTTATCGATATAATAAAAAATAATAATTACCTTATTTCAGATTAAACAGTTACATTAATTGTTTTATAAAAGAATAAAATCATTTGAATCTCAATATACATTTGTTTTAATAATGCACCACATCATTAACAATAATTGCTTTCTGTGTACAGCAAAGCAAGATAAAAGGGAAAGTGTTCTTCCCAGGCAAGATTAAAGTGTGCTTCAAAGGACCAACTAGATATCTGAGATAAGATTTACTTGCATTATTTTATTTTGATTTGTAAAAATTATAATTATTTTAATTATTAATTAGTATATAATTACATGAATAATTAATTTTAAATTTCATTCTTTATATTTACTTTTATTCTTATTATTTCTGTACTGTAAGAATTACATGTTTCAGTATTATATAATATGTTGTTATTGTGCTATATATAATGAGAATATTTTGGGTTTCTACTGGTTGTATTTTCTATTTATTGTATACACTGATCAGTGATATGAAAAACAACCAGTGTAACACACACACATAATTTCAACTCAATTTTTATATTTATATTTTCTCTGTTTCTTGATTTTTTTCCTGTTATTAAAATTGTATCTAATATTTTTCCGCCATATTTTAATTTGGCTGCACAAATTTTTTGGACTGTGATTTTCAGTTTTTTTGTTAGAGAAAATGTTGATTTAAAAGAGTGATCTGCAAGGGGTGTACTCACTTATACTGAGCACTATATATATATATATATATATATATATATATATATATATATATATATATATATATATATATATATATATATATATATATTCATTTTCTTTTCAGCTTAGTCCCTTTATTAATCTCGGGTCGCCACAGCGGAATGAACCGCCAACTTATCCATCATATGTTTTACACAGCGGATGCCCTTCCAGCTGCAACCCATCTTTGGGAAACATCCAGGCACACACATACACTACAGACAATTTAGCTTACCCAATTCACCTATACCATATGTCTTTAGACTGGGGGAAACTGGAGCACCCGGAAGAAAACCCAGGCGAACATGGGAAGAACATGCAAACTCCACACAGAAACACCAACCAAATTTTATTCTGGGTTTTCTGTACATAGTTATACAAATATAAAAAGAATATCTTTTAAAAAATAAAAGTATAAAATATGATCAGAATGTTCCTTTCAGTTTTTCACATTCACATTTTCTATATTAAAGATCAATAAAGCAATCACTTTTTAATTTATATAGTGCTTTTAACAGCATATTGTTAAAGATATAAACAGTATCAAACAGAATCAAATATACCCTATATGTTATATTCCAAATACATATTTAGATCACCTTTCGTAAATCCTACACAGTAAATGAATGAATAAATAAATTCTTGTTATCATTCATTCATTTTTAAGAATAAATAATGACCCGAGCACAATGGTTGCAAGATTTATTAAATCTTTATGCAAAATGATCATTTATTTTATGTTAATTGTACTTAAAGTGTGTCTAGATTAAGAGCAAATACAAATTCGTTTGAAATTATTTGTGGCCGAGACGGGATTCAAACCCATAATTTTGTGTATTTTTCTTGTCCCACCTACCTTCATTCCTATTGGCTAGACAGCGCTCTACACCTACGCGCGACTGGCCCCCGCGTGTAAAGCGAACGTGATAACCACTACACTACGGAAACCGATATGAGAGTGTTGCTTCAAGTTTTTATAGTATTTTTTATAGAGCTGTCTTGTGCGGTCTGCGCCGTGTAGGGCCAGCAAACGCACTGGCCACCTGCTCGTGCACAACACAAAGCTAAAAGAAATCAGATTCTATGCAAGTTTGTGAGACCACCAGGGCAAGTAAACACTGAGTTGAATTCAAATTTCTAGCCTCACACCGCTTTGCAGAAAGGATGTTTTCAGTGAACGTCAGTGCTCAACAGAAGCCTGATTTGACAATTGGCATAAAAGCAGGAGGTTGTTTCCGCCCAGTTTCGAACTGGGGACATTTCACGTGTGAGGCGAACGTGATAACCACTACACTACAGAAACCTACGAGAGTTCAGTACGCAGGTAACCTTTTTGCTTGGGTGTCTGTTGACAATCATGCGGCTGGCAGCAGTTGCTGCTATCGTTTACTCGCCAAAAGAAGAACGCTGTTTCTGCTCGGTTTCGAACCGAGGACCTTTCGCGTGTTAGGCGAACGTGATGACCACTACACTACAGAAACCCCACCCGTGCTTTCAGCAGGGAAGTTTGGCCTGCAAGGATAACACAAGGTGTACGCGTTTGTCAATCAAGCGGACAAAGCCTCCTCAGTGTGACAAGCTCCCTGCAGGTTTTAGCATACACACCGTTTGGCTAGCTCGGAGCAATGACTTTAAAGCGTGAACCATCCAGTGAGCAGAGAGCCACTTCAGAATGTGCATGAAAGCAAATCTGCATGTTTCCACCCAGTTTCTAACAGGAGACCTTCCGCTTGTAAAGCCATCGTGACAACCAAAGGAGCCTCCGGTCAGGCTGTGAGCACCGTCTTGTGGTGCCGTCGCAGAGAGGCTGTAAGTCACTCACCACTATGTTTTTATTCAATGTTCCACGCTGGTGGAATCATCTTCCCATTCCCACTCGGATTACGGATACACTGGTATCCTTCAAACGACAGCTAAAACCCATCTCTTCCGAGTACACCCGAACCCCGGTGAATATCCCTCTCTCTAAAGAAAACAAAGCTCCTACTCTAGCACAAACAAGTTACTTGGAATAAATAGCCCTTCACGTATGCATTTCCTTGTCCTATTGAACCGCCGAATACCTGCTCCAGCGTAGTGCGCTTTGGACATAAAGTGTCCGCTAAATGTGTGCTTCCGCCCAGTTTCGAACAGGGGACCTTTCGCGCGGCAGCCGCCAATAGTTAAGCTTAACTTTCCTTAACTTCTCCCATTCATTCTCTATGGTAGAGCTTAACACTACGGATGCAATTTTCTTTCAGCCACGTGTAGACGTCATGGCGCTGTTTCGTCTTTTTCGAGATGGGACACTGTAGTGTCATCTGTCAATCATTCGTTCGCAGTTGAGGAGGAGGGGAGACCTGTTTTAGCGTTACTCTCTACATTTTGACCGGTTTTACAGTTGTAAATTGTAGTATTGTTTTTAGTCGAGCGCAACAACAAAGCTAATAAACTGACGAACCGATTACAGTAGGTAAGTTGAACATTATAACGTTACTTTTATCATTAGTAAAGTACTGTAACTTTGTATTTCATTCACAGATCATTTAAATCCCCTGTTACAGTTTAGTACTAAGTTTGTGTTAAATAGTTTGACTTAAGAAAACAGTAACGTTAAGTTAAACACCTTGTTTGTTTTGCTGAATGTTTGTTCATTATAGTATTGTTTTTTATTTAGTTATTCATTCATTTATTTTTGACAATTCAATACCAACAACATATTGTTGTTTGCTTTTCTGAATGTTTCTTTATTGTAGTATATTTTTTTATTTATATTTAATAATTTATATTATAGTTTTGGTTAATCTTCATGTGAGTTAACAACTTAACTAGTGTGAAAAGCCTTGTTTTCAATTACAACAAATTAAAATATTTGGTATTCTGCCCATTTATGGTTGTCTCTAATGACATATTTTTAATTTCAGATATGTACTAAATGTTCTACAGACTTAGAGTAAAACAAATGTTTGCATTTTATTCAAACACATGTAGTGTGTGTGTGCGTGTACATACATTCATTTAACAATTTAAATAATACATTAACTAAATTTATTACAATATGTTTTCCGTTGTCTCTGTTGCTTATTTATTCAGCTAAAAACACTAACTATGAAATATAATGCAACTGATTTTTTTTAAATGTTTATTTTTGTAAATAATTCTTTATTAATTTATAACTGAACTCTTTAGCATTTACTGTCTTAATTTTCACTATAGTAAGAAGTGTAATGTGATCATTATTTCAGAACAGCAAAATGAGGAAGACAGTTTTTTTCCCTGGGAGAGTTCAAGTGACTTTCAGAAAAGGCCCATCAGGCCATTTATGCCGGGACCCATCAGAAGAGGCAAAAAGAATTAAGGACAACCCTTCACTGCAGGACAAGTCAACACCTCAAAAAGAAGATCTGGTCAGGATAAATGCTCGTTCTGTTGTGTTACAGAGAGGAGGAGATGTCTCTGACAAGCAAGAGGTGATGGGAGAATATGTTCTTCAGTTCGGAAAGTACAAGGGCAAGTCTTTCAGGTGGTTGCTGGAAAATGATGTTGGTTATGCTCTGTACCTGAATGATAAGGTTGAGGAAGAAGACCGAGCTGGGCAGTTCAACCCAGAGGGTCCTTGCAAGGATAGCCTCATTTCCTTTCTTGAGTATTCAAGAACATTTAAGGAAATTGAGGATCTTAAACAGTATCTGTCTCAAAGGCCAGTTCCAGTACCAGTTTTGACAGAGGATGACAATACTGCTGGATTTGGAACAAGAGCACAGGACACTTGGAGGCAAATTTGGGATTCGAGGGCAGATGGATATGCCTCCTTCATTATTAGGCAGAAGTGTATTCCAGGCAGCAAAATGTACAATTTGCAGCAGTACCTTTCAAAACAGCTGGCCAAAAGCACACCTCAGTTACCCTCACCATCAACTTCTACTGCAAGTTCACCCCTTCCTTCTATCACTACCTCTGACCAGCCAGGTGAGTTAACATATTTTATGCAAAATTGCTTATATTGACATTAAACCAATTAATGCCTATTATTGCATTTGTTTTGTAAAGTAGTAATGGAGGAGGATGAAGAACTGGAGAAGATGATGCTGAGTATTTCTCCAAGAAAATATCTCACACAGCTGAGTAAGTAAATCAAGCTTCATGGCACATATGGCATTTATAGCCAAGTAAATTTTTGCATAAATATTATGTTAAACACACACACACACACACATGCGCGCGCACACTGTAGTGAAACTTTTAAAATTATACTGCTTTATTTTTAGGATCATCTGCAGCCACAGGATCTACAGTCTTGTCAACAGCAGGTTACTTTCCACATCAGTTTAGGAAGCTTATTCTGTCACATACAGACCTCCATTTCTGATATGAATTATCTTGTTTATTGTTTTGGCAGTGTTCTTGCCTGTTGTAAGAAAATCATGTTCTTTTGTTTTAACTACTGTTAAGGTTTGAACATACCAGCGGTGAGGGTGAGTGCACTTCATGAATTGTATGCATGCTTTATTTGTTGTTATATTTCTATACAGAAATTTGGACATTATCAGTGCTATTTGCAATACCAGAAATAAAACAAAGTAATAAATAGAATAACAGAATAATTAATTATTCTATATTGTTTTGTGCACATCATGATCAATTAGTCTTTTACTCTGTGTATAATTTTCTCTCTGTGTTGTTCCATGCAGATCTGTCGCAGCCCCCATCAGCACCAGCTCCTTTGCGTAGGCTTTCTTCACAGGGTAAAGGCTCTGTACCTCCTCATGGAACACCTCTTCCAATGCTATCTGCAAAGACTAAGGCTCCAGTTCTCAGCTACTTGACAAAAAAAAGTAAAGACATATGTGTATGTTTTATACATATGTGTGGTTATGAATATATATATATATATATATATATATATATATATATATATATATATATATATATATATATATATATATATATGTGTGTGTGTGTGTGTGTGTGTGTGTGTGTATGTGTATATGTATATATAAAGATAGATAGATAGATAGATAGATAGATAGATAGATATGTGTGTGTGTGTGCATATATACATACATATATATTTGTATTATTATTTGTTTTCTTTGCTTTGTTCTCTATGTAGTTCTGCCACAGCCTTCACCATCATCACATGCAGTCATTACTTCTCCAAGTCCACCAGCTCCTGTGTGCAGGCCTTCTTCACAGACTGATGGCTCTGTACCACCTACCACAGCACAATCAGAACCTACAGGTCCTGCATCGGTGTCATCTGCACAAAAAGAAACCCCTGTTCCAAGCTACTTGCAGGATATTAGCCAATGGAACTGCTCTCTTCATCAAAGAATTTGGATGAAAACAGAGATTGAGTCTATGGGGCTCTGGCCAGGATCGCTACCAGTACGACATCTCATGAATATGGTCTCCTTGTGGCGTTGTCCACCTCAGCCTGAGCTTATAGAGACAAACACTGGCTTTCCATCACCGAAATACTTCCAACTCCATCCCTTTTTCATTTGGAAACCTGAGCACAGCATAATGGAAAGGGTCAGAAACAATTACATCTTGCCTTGTCTATATGGCTGTCCAACCCCAAATGTTGTGTCCTCTGGTGTGGGAAGACCTAGAGTGATCCTTGGTACTAATGGACAGTATTACATTTTTGCATCCCGTCTGTGCTGTAAGGCATGCAAAAAATACTGGTTTGCTGATAAACCTCAATGGCTGGACATGTTACCACTGCGATTCAAAAACATCTTCCCTGCCTTCCTCACCCATAAGAAAGCAATCTGTAAGACGGTAATGGATGAACTGAGGCGCTCTGGAAAATCACCCAATGACATGGCTAACCAGCTGTCTGAGGTGCTTCACCTTAAATATGAAAGAGCACATATGGCCTACCTTCTTAGTGTGCAGAACATCAGGGATGCTGAAGCAGGGTTGTATGGTCAGAAAACCATTACTGAGGCTTTGAGGAAGGACGACACACCAGCACCGTTCGGGGGCTATGAAGACACTGACGGGTGGCGTGGAGTGTCAGTCTCTGCACACTATTTAGTAGAGTGCCTTCTTCAAGAATATCAGCGGCAGGAGGTGGCTCTCACTCAGCTTCTACAAGGCACCTTTGGACAGGTTCTCAGGTCAGATCGCACACGCAAAGTTGCCAGAAAAGTGACCTTCTCATCTGGCACTATGTCATCCTACGCTGTGATGAATGAGAACTGGATGATCCTGTCATGGGTGATGCTGCAGAGTGAGAGTGAGCAGTCCCTGGAGTCAATGTACTGTGGGCTAGCTGATCGCTACAGTGCTGCTGGTATTCCAAAGGCCAAGTACCAGTGGTTGGACAGGTAAGAATAATCATATCCATCACACATCATATCAAGTAGAGTAAGCAAGGCTAATGCATACATTTATATAAACTTTTCTTTCCCTTTTGTTTATTTAGGGACTGCTGTGCTGCTTTCAGAGTGTTGGACCCTGGACCTTATGAGCACCGGCAATGGGAAGCCTGGAGGACTACTGAAGCTGTTGTCAATCAGGTTACATCAGGAAATCTCAAGAATTTACATGCTGCTTGCCGGAAATTCAATGAGGACATGGTTGTTAAACTGGACTTGTTTCAATGTATGCGGCGATTCACCAGGGAGTGTGTTTCAGAGCACCATCCTTTGTACAGCTCATTCTGTCAGTTCCTCTCCTCTGCCTTCACTGTAGTAGATCAGAGTGACCTGGAAAATCTGAAGAGTGCATACAAATTCTGTGGTATCGAGCTGGCTAATCCCACCAATCAGCACATCAGAGAGCACTGCAGAACAAAAGTGCCACATCCTAGAGAGCTGGTCCAACGAGTGGAAGAAGTGCTTCATCATTTTTATCTTGGAAAGGATCCAAACAACGTCTTCCTCTTCAAGGCATCTATGTTGAAGTTGTGGTGGATTCAGTGAATTCATATTCTGAGAGGCTGCCTGAGTGACCCCGAGGTGGAAGAGGGAATCCTCTACAGGCATGGTGGAACCCTACAGCTGAATCATGTCAAGGGTAAAGGAGCTGCTGTGCCCATTTGGATCCCTGTAAGAGGCACTTCACAGCAGGAAGGGTTTCATTTCCATCAGGCTCAGTGGGTAACAGGCAATCGTGTTTCTCCTGAGCTTTTCCAGGCACAGGGCATAACTGGTGTGGCACGCTGGAATTATCAGAGGCTGGTGGACCTGAAACAGCCTGGTATTGCCCTACCTTCTGTGTTTGACCCATTTTTAATTATGGAGTTAAACAGGGCATCTTTAAAAGTGACAGGGCAACCCAAATATCCAGCTTTGCACATCACTAGCAGAGACACAGGAGAAAGGTTTGGCCTAAAGTATGTGGAGCCAGGCTGTAGACCTGTGCCTCTTGACTTTGACAAGCACAAGGGCAGTAAGGGAGACCAAGATGTTGAGATGCAAGAGGAGTCTTCATCTGGTTTTAAATTCTCATTTCCATCTCAGGTAAAATCTAAAACTTTTTTAATTGGACTTTTGATTAAAAAAAAATAATAATAAAAATTGTATATATATATATATATATATATATATATATATATATATATATATATATATATATATATATATATATATATATATATATATATATGCAGTCCCATATAAAACCAATTTTGTTCAATTGCAGGAATGCTTAGAGGAATCTTCTGCTGAGACCTCTCATGCTGCAAAACCAGAGGCCACCCCACAGACTGTAATTTTTCACCAGTTTGCCACTCCAAGTCCTATGACCGTGAAGGAACACCTTTCTGATGAGATTCTTTTAGACAAAGGTAATTGTGTTTTTCATACTTGCATCAATGTGTGTAAGCTGTCTGCCTCACCTGCAGTGTGCACATAAAATGCTTCATTTAATAATTTTGTGAATCTCTTTTAGAACTTCCAAGCACATCTCCTTTGCCTCTAGCTGCTTCTCCCCGTGCTGCTCGCACTGGACCCATTAAGACAGGTGGCAGAGTCTTTGTGTTGGACCACAACAGATGGACAGATCATATGAGAAATGCCATCGATGGTTTACTGGCTAAGCATCATGGGAGCAAGGATCTCCTTTCAAAGGTGGATGCTGAGTATGCTGCTATGGTACAGAGTGCCTGCACTGACCCCAACAGCCTTTTGCACTCAACCACAAAACAACACATAAGCAGGTACATCAAACACCTTGCTAAAAAAAAAATACCAATGCTTCTCTGAACACCAGCCCAGAGAAGCTTCTACAAACGCAGCAGTTATGGCAGCATCTTCAATCAGGCAGTGAAACCAGTGTCCCAGTAACAGTTCTGCTACCTGCCCCAGTCTATCCTCCTGCAAAGAGTGTTCCTGAAGCAGTCCCTTTGGACGAGGCAGCACTTGAGAGGATGGTTAAAGAAATAGTAGAGAAGCAGCAGGCAGCTCAGCAACAGCAGATGCCACAGAAAAAAACAAACTAGATCCTGTTTAGCCTGTGGCCAGCCCAAGTCCCGATACATGGGTGATGGCTCCTCAGTACATTTCTTTTATCAGGGTGCTGATGTTAAATACTTTTACTGCTCCAAGAGAGTATTTGAAACTTATTCAGCAGGTGGACCTGCTAGACAGCTAAAACCCATCTCTTCCGAGTACACCCGAACCCCGGTGAATATCCCTCTCTCTAAAGAAAACAAAGCTCCTACTCACGCACAAACAAGTTACTTGGAATAAATAGCCCTTCACGTATGCATTTCCGTGTCCTATTGAACCGCTGAATACCTGCTCCATCGTAGTGCGCTTTGGACATAAAGTGTCCGCTAAATGTGTGCTTCCGCCCAGTTTCGAACAGGGGACCTTTCGTGTGTAAAGCAAACGTGATAACCACTACACTACGGAAACCGATATGAGAGTATTGCTTCAAGTTTTTATAGTATTTTTTATAGAGCTGTCTTGTACGGTCTGCACCGTGGAGGGCCAGCAAACGCACGGGCCACCTGCTCGTGCACAACACAAAGCTAAAAGAAATCAGATTCTATGCAAGTTTGTGACACCACCAGGGCAAGTAAACACTGAGTTGAATTCAAATTTCTAGCCTCACACCGCTTTGCAGAAAGGATGTTTTCAGTGAACGTCAGTGCTCAACAGAAGCCTGATTTGACAATTGGCATAAAAGCCAGAGGTTGTTTCCGCCCAGTTTCGAACTGGGGACCTTTCGCGTGTGGGGCGAACGTGATAACCACTACACTACGGAAACCTACGAGAGTACAGGACGCAGGTAACCTTTTTGCTTGGGTGTCTGTTGACAATCATTCGGCTGGAAGCAGTTGCTGCTATCGTTTTCTCGGCAAAAGAAGAACTATGTTTCTGCTCGGTTTCGAACCGAGGACCTTTCGCGTGTTAGGCGAACATGATTACCACTACACTACAGAAACCCCACCCGTGCTTTCAGGAGGGAAGTTTGGCCTGCAAGGATAACACAAGGTGTACGCGTTTGTCAATCAAGCGGACAAAGCCTCCTCAGTGTGACAAGCTCCCTGCAGGTTTTAGCATACACGCCGTTTGGCTAGCTCGGAGCAATGACTTTGTAGCGTGAACCATCCAGTGAGCAGAGAGCCAATTCAGAATGTGCATGAAAGCAAATCTGCATGTTTCCACCAAGTTTCTAACAGGAGACCTTCCGCTTGTAAAGCCATCGTGACAACCAAAGGAGCCTCCGCTCAGGCTGTGAGCACCGTCTTGTGGTGGCGTCGCAGAGAGGCTGTAAGTCACTCACCACTATGTTTTTATTCAATGTTCCACGCTGGTGGAATCATCTTCCCATTCCCACTCGGATTACGGATACACTGGTATACTTCAAACGACAGCTAAAACCCATCTCTTCCGAGTACACCCGAACCCCGATGAATATCCCTCTCTCTAAAGAAAACAAAGCTCCTACTCACGCACAAACAAGTTACTTGGAATAAATAGCCCTTCACGTATGCATTTCCGTGTCCTATTGAACCGCTGAATACCTGCTCCATCGTAGTGCGCTTTGGACATAAAGTGTCCGCTAAATGTGTGCTTCCGCCCAGTTTCGAACAGGGGACCTTTCGCGTGTAAAGCGAGCGTGATAACCACTACACTACGGAAACCGATATGAGAGCATTGCTTCAAGTTTTTACAGTATTTTTTATAGAGCTGTCTTGTACGGTCTGCACCGTGGAGGGCCAGCAAACGCACTGGCCACCTGCTCGTGCACAACACAAAGCTAAAAGAAATCAGATTCTATGCAAGTTTGTGACACCACCAGGGCAAGTAAACACTGAGTTGAATTCAAATTTCTAGCCTCACACCGCTTTGCAGAAAGGATGTTTTCAGTGAACGTCAGTGCTCAACAGAAGCCTGATTTGACAATTGGCATAAAAGCCGGAGGTTGTTTCCGCCCAGTTTCGAACTGGGGACCTTTCGCGTGTGAGGCGAACGTGATAACCACTACACTACGGAAACCTACGAGAGTACAGGACGCAGGTAACCTTTTTGCTTGGGTGTCTGTTGACAATCATTCGGCTGGCAGCAGTTGCTGCTATCGTTTTCTTGGCAAAAGAAGAACGCTGTTTCTGCTCGGTTTCGAACCGAGGACCTTTCGCGCGGCAGCCGCCAATAGTTAAGCTTAACTTTCCTTAACTTTTCCCATTCATTCTCTATGGTAGTGCTTAACACTACCGATGCAATATACTTTTGGCCACACGTAGATTTTTTTGGCGCTGTTTCATCATTTCCGTGGCGGGGAATTTAAAAAGCCCAGTGTTGATGATAGGAAAGGTATGTTTACTGAATTAACAGGTAAAAAAAAGTTTTGTGTTGTACAACAAATAATTACTGTCTAAACCATCTTAACACAAACTTTGCATATGGTGTTTGCTGTTTTAACTAACGTGATCAAACAGAAAAGGTAAATATACAAGTATAAATATTGTAAAATATATAAATAATATTGCATAATGAAAACATAGATTATTAAACAATAATATAATGTGAAATGGGATATTGATTAATATTAAATGTTGAAATATAATGGAAATTTATTTGCATATTAATAAATGTTTTGTTTTCAAGGAATTTTGCTGAATACATTTATTTATTAATACATTTAGATTAATTCATTTATTGATAATTTCATTGATACATTCATTATTTATTTATTATCTATTACAATCATTATTTTAAAAATAGTTGCATTAATTGTTTATTTAAAAACTTTTAAACTACAGCTGCTATGTTATAAGTATTTTGTTTGTAAAGGTTAATGTTTCAATGTTATTTTCTTATTGCGTACTTAAAATGTTTATAATCGAATAAATACTAAATTAAAAAATATATTGTGTTAACAGTGCAGTAGGATGTAGTACATGTAATTAATAGCCTATATCATATACACACACACACACACACACACACACACGCGCACACACACACACACACACACACACTTCTAAATTACTAAAAATAAAAGATGGCAGAAGAGTGTTCAGTTTAGTAGTATTATATTTATTATAAAAACAGATTATTAATAGAATACAAAATTTAATATTGTAAAATATTAATAAATGTTGAAATTTTATTGAATTTGAATTACATATTGATTTATTTTATTTATTAAACTAATTATTATTTTTATTAATTAATTTATTAAATTTAGATACATTTATTTATCGATATAATAAAAAATAATAATTACATTATTTCAGATTTAACAGTTACATTAATTGTTTTATAAAAGAATAAAATCATTTGAATCTCAATATACATTTTTTTAAATAATGCACCACATCATTAACAATAATTGCTTTTTGTGCACAGCAAAGCAAGATAAAAGGGAAAGTGTTTTTCCCAGGCAAGATTAAAGTGTGCTTCAAAGGACCAACTAGATATCTGAGATAAGATTTACTTGCATTATTTTATTTTGATTTGTAAAAAATATAAATATTTAAATCATTAATTAGTATAAAATTACATAAATAATTAATTTTAAATTTCATTCTTTATATTTAATTTTATTCTTATTATTTCTGCACTATAACAATTACATTTTTCAGTATTATATAATATGTTGTTATTGTGCTATATATAATGAGAATATTTTGGGTTTCTACTGGTTGTATTTTCTATGTATTGTATACACTGATCAGTGATATGAAAAACAACCAGTATAACACACACACACAATTTCCATGATATTTATTGATATTTAGTTATTAAAATTGTATATAATATTTTTCCGCCATATTTTAATTTGGCTGTACAAATTTTTTGGACTGTGATTTTCAGTTTTTTTGTTAGAGAAAATGTTGATTTAAAAGAGTGATCTGCGAGGGGTGTACTCACTTATACTGAGCACTATATATATATATATTCATTCATTCATTCATTCATTCATTCATTTTCTTTTCAGCTTGGTCCCTTTATTAATCTGGGGTCGGAATGAACCGCCAACTTATCCATCATATGTTTTACACAGCGGATGCCCTTCCAGCTGCAACCCATCTCTGGGAAACATCCAGACACACACATACACTACAGACAATTTAGCTTACCCAATTCACCTATACCATATGTCTTTAGACTGTGGGGGAAACTGGAGCACCCGGAGGAAACCCACGCGAACATGGGAAGAACATGCAAACTCCACACAGAAACACCAACCAAATTTTATTCTGGGTTTTCTGTACATAGTTATACAAATTTAAAAAGAATATCTCTTAAAAAATAAAAGTATAAAATATGATCAGAATGTTCTTTCAGTTTTTCACATTCACATTTTCTATATTAAAGATCAATTGAGCAATCACTTTTTATTTATATAGTGCTTTTAACAGCATATTGTCAAAGCAATGAACAGTATTAAACAGAATCAAATATACCCTATATGTTATATTCCAAATACATATTTAGATCACGTTTCGTAAATCCTACACAGTAAATGAATGAATAAATAAATTCTTGTTATCATTCATTCATTTTTAAGAATAAATAATGACACAAGCACAATTGTTGCAAGATTTATTATATCTTTATGCAAAATGATAATTTATTTTATGTTAATTGTACTTAAAGTGTGTCTAGATTAAAAGCAAATACAAATTCGTTTTATATTATTTGTGGCCGAGACGGGATTCGAACCCATAATTTTGTGTATTTTGCTTGTCCCGCCTACCTTCATTCTTATTGGCTAGACAGCGCTCTACACCTACGTGCGACTGGCCTCTCCATGTTAGGCGAATATGATGACCACTACACTACAGAAACGTACGCTGTACGTTGCTGAACACGGCAGTGGTAGATAGAAGTACTGTTCTCACGTCTTTGAAATGACACTTTCAAACATTTAGATGTCATTTTTATGTAGCTTACATAGGCATATATAAGCAAGCTATAATGGCATAAAACATTAAAACAACTCTCCAAAACGTTAGTTGTTTTGATCAGTAGCGCTCCTGTTGTAGAACAGTACTGTACGATCGGCGGAAGTTGTCTGTCAACCTCACATTTCACTGGAAATGCGTCACATGTCGCTGTGCATATAGCCTATAGCAGACAGACTGATCTCTCAATGAAGCAGCTCAGCAGTAGAATATGAGTGTTTGTGGATCACAGTGCAGGAACTCTGATCTTCTACAACAGGGGTGTCCAAACTCGGTCCTGGAGGGCCGGTGTCCTGTAGAGTTTAGCTCCAACCCTAATCAAACACACCTGAACCAGCTACTCAAGCTCTTACTAGGTATACTAGAAACCTCCTGGCAGGTGTGTTGAAACAAGTTGGAGCTAAACTCTCCAGGACACCGGCCCTCCAGGACCAAGTTTGGACACCCCTGTTCTACAACATCTATAGAAACACAATGAGCCTCATCCACTCAATCCAGACCACATTCAACGCTCTATCCTGGGTTTAGGCTTTAAGCCGCGGTCACACTGGACTTTACTCCCCATAGACTTCCATTCATAGGCACGCGAATGCAACAGACCAGAATCGCAGGGTCATGCGTCAGATTTCGCAGGTTCGCATCACTAGACTGCGTGAGGCCAATACAGGATCAAAACATGACCTCTCTGAATAAGTAAAACATGGAGCAATCCCTCGCTTTTTTTAATGTCTAATCATCTTGTTTAATCCCGCCCCTTTTCGCAGCGCCATACGACAGAATTTCACAAACTCAAACTCTAGGTTGACTTCGGCTTTATTCTCCTGGATCATCAGTGAAACTGTGCTGAAGACTGAGGAGGAGTGTGTGTGTGTGTGTGAGTAAAAAAGAGATATTCTCTGTGTGTGTGTGTTTGTGTGTCACCAACATAATTTACTGAGAACAGGTCATTTGTGTCTGTATTATTTAATATTCTTGATTTTCTCTGTTGTTTGTGCACAAATATTAAAAGTCAAATCCACTAGAGATGATGATGTTTATTTGATGATGAACAGGTAAAATGTCTGAATCTGTCAAATATATAATCAACAGCTCACACACTCAAATCAGCTTCAGAGAGTTTCTGGAAATCACAACAGCAACACATATCAGGCAAATGAATAAACGAAGGATGAATGAATGAAGTGTGATGTTTGATTTCTTATTCATGCGGTTCTTGTGTTGATTTCATTATTTGAACATGACAAACAATGAAAACACATCCTATTTAATGCAGCCAGGAGAGAGAATAGTACCAGATTCACTGTTCTGCCCCCCCATACACACTGCATTACACACACCTCACACAAGCGCTCATTCATTTTTCTGTAGTTTGATGTAAAGATGATGTCATTCATATATAAACACACATAAATGCACAAACATTAAAAACAAACAACCACACTGATGGATTGAAGCTGCTGACGGCCGTTAAACGTGTGAGAACAGTCTTGTGAAAATAGTTCATCAATCAACATCATGAGTCTCTAATGCTCAAATCTGGACTTTCAGAGCAGACAAATGAGCTTTTACAGCATCTTCATCTACATGTTCATTAAAGATGACTCTAATGAGCTTTTCAGAGTCCATTGTGTCTCTGCTTGAATGCTGACCCTAATTCATGATGGTTTTATAGTAGATCCCTAAACTGATCTCTGCTAAATGTGGAGCTCTGATCTTTTATTATCAGCAGTGAAATAAACTGTTAAACTTGTCAATTTCCTCAAGCGAGCTTTAGAATCCTGTAAGCTTGAAGAAATTAATCTATTTGCTGAACTATTGGTGAGACAGAGCAGTCATTTTTATTTTAGATTACTTAAAGAGGACGGTGACCTTTATTCTGACTCTGAGTTTATTGTCATTTGTTGGAGGATTTATGAATATGGGTTATTAATTCTGTCTCACACACACTAATACATTACACTTGAGCTTATGCTTAAACAAGCATGAATTAAGATTATTAAATGTAACAATTAGTGGATTAGAATAATCTTTGTTAATAAATCGAGTTCAGGCAAATTTAATGATAATTTACTTCTATTAAAATTTGAGCTGCTTTCAATATACACAATAAGATGAAAGAACTATTATAAAGTGGTTCATAACTACTCTCCCTGTAATTCTTTATTGTCTAGATTTAACACAATTATTAATAATGTGCAGTTTCGTAAGGGGTTTTGGACAAAAGTGTTCTGCTGTTCTTCAGCTTACAAGGTATAAGTTGTTGTTTTTTTATGTTTTTTTTTTTTATTTATTTAATTTGTTTTTAGAACAACAGTATCTCCAGCAGAAAAGATATCCAAAGATGCCATTTTAAAATGTAAAGAAGTCAGTGTTTTTGAAACTAATGAAGACAGCAGAAGTCAATGATTCATTTTCATTATTCAGTCTGACATGTTTACTGCTCCAAAATATTTTAAAAGTTTCTCAAAATAAAATATATTGTGCTCAAATGGAAGAGGTTTTGTTTTTGACCCAGACATTTAAAAGAATGTCTTTTAGAGCAGTAATCACAATACCAAGAAACTGTGACATTTTTATCCAAGCCTACAATAGAAAACACAGGAGTAATTGTGTTAGCCCAGGCCAACAGGTCAACAAAACAGAACCGTTTTTGAAATATATTTTCAATAAAATTCTGGCAGTAATTTGGAAAAGCTTGCATTTGACTATTAACACCAACATCATGGTTTAGAACAATAACTTTCTAATGAGACCATTCATATATCCACAGTAAAACATGAGCAAAATAGAAACGTTAACACCCACTCCAGCCATTAAGAGTTCAGATCAGTATTCATGAAAGAACAACAAGTTGCTAATGAGACTATTCATACCTTCATCACCCAGCAACATTAGCAAATTAGTAACGTTAACACCCACTCTGGCTGGCCATTGAGAGTTTAGATCAGTATTCATGTAAGAACAAAATATATTTCAATAAAATGTGTATGTATGTATATATGTATTGAGATATATTCTGTTCTTACATATATGTAACAATACAAGAATAAATATATTAAGAATACAATCAGCATCCAAACTGGCAGCTTACATGCAACGCAATTAACTTAAAATGGCAAATAACTCAGTTGTTTCCAATTCTTCAAGACTCCAGGTCCACTCAAGATGTATGTGTATATATTCTATTTTATTTATTGTTTAAAGTATTGTTAAAAATTCAAAGTTTGGTGTTATCTTTCACCAAACTAAGTATAAATCTACTAAAATGTGTTTACAAGTCTCTTTTTTTTGGTTGTTTTTTTTTTTTATTTGGTGAATTTAAAGACCGTCGATGCAGTGGCGCAGTAGCTAGTGCTGTTGCCTCACATCAAGAAGGTCGCTGGTTCGAGCCTCGGCTGGGTCAGTTGGCGTTTCTGTGTGGAGTTTGCATGTTCTCCCTGTGTTCACGTGGGTTTCCTCCGGGTCCTCCGGTTTCCCCCACAGTCCAAAAGACATGCGGTACAGGTGAATTGGGTAAGCTAAATTGTCCGTAGTGAATGAGTGTGTGTGTGTGGATGTTTCCCAGAGATGGGTTGTGGCTGGAAGGTTGTCCGTTGCGTAAAAATGTGCTGGATAAGTTGGCGGTTCATTCTGCTGTGGCGACCCTGGATTAATAAAGGGACTAAGCTGAAAAGAAAATTAATACATTTCAAGACCCTAACACATATAATTATATATAATCACTATTCACTATAAGACTGTTCATATCTCATTCATGCTCTTTGAGACGGCTTTAACAACACAATCTTAGAAAGCAAATGGATAAACAGTTTCATTGTTGAGCTTATTATTTTTTCACTTCATTGTTGTCTTATTTAAAATTACACACACACAAACACACACACACACACACACACACACACACACACACACACACACACACAACTCTATTATCCATTATTACAGAAAATTAAATATATATTTACTTTGGGTTTTATCTTTGAATGGAAACTAAACAACAGACTGTCATTTAACTTTAGTTATTTTATCCCTGTACTGTCCTTTATGTTTTGTTGTTGTTTTTTTTTCTGTTTCATATGTATATTTTCACATAAGTTGTGTATTATTAAATAGTATTTTCTTGTTTGTGTACTGTTTCAAACTTTTAAGACAATATACTTCCCTGGATCTGTGTGGTGAAATATAAAACTACTCAAATTCAAAACTAAGACAATATATTTTTAAATCCACAGAAACATATGCTTAGATCAGTTGTTGTAACTGTGTTTTAAATGGGTTCTGCCCCTGTTGGGCCATTAACACCTGGGGATGGGCAGATTGGGCTGCTGTTGGATGCTGCGTCCTGATAGGCTGTTGACCTGCTGCCAACTTAGGTTAAAGAGGCCCGTCTCATCACAATCATTGTACAGTTGTGTCACTTTCAGCTACAGCTTGCTTCTCTTGACCAGTGGACAGAACTCACATTCTACGTCTGAAATGGCTTCTGAACAGTAAGTAGATTTAGTCAGTATGCCTAATGCAGCAGTCCTCTTAAACTCAGTTTAGCTTGTGTCATGTCAGTGGAGTTAGCTGATTTTGTGGAAGCCAAGACAAGAGTCTTTATCATTCAGTGTAGAAGACCTCTGAAGAGGACAGATGTTTGTGAGAGGGCAGCACAGTTGTACACTAATTGAGTTGTCATTTGATATTGACTTGAAATCCTAACGACAGGAATAATCTTAGTTTAAGATATGATTGACACAGAGAGATCTTCTCTTATCACAAATGTTATCTTATTATAAATGTATACATTATTTAAATAATATTTTTGATAATGTTAGAAAGATTATTATTATATTAATATGACATTACATTTTGTCTTAAAACTCTATTCAAAATGTCCGGCACACTTTGCTGTGTGTTTGTGTGCTCGTTCCTTTGTTCCTGTACCTGGGGTGGGGTGTGGTGAACCCTAAACCTTCACAAAGCTGCTCTTGCTCTCTTTATTCTATAACATGTTGGTTTCATTATTCACACAGATCCTTCCAAAACAGGATGTATTTCCTCTGCCCTGTGTGCAAAAAGGCTCCTCACTCTCTTCCTGGGCATCTCAGGAAGGTGTGTATGAGGAACAGCACAGAGGCAGAGATCCAGGCTGTCGTCTTAGAGGCCAAGAAGGAGTTGTCAGAATTCAGTCGCAGAGGACGTTTCTGGGAGTTTGGAAACATTTGTGACATATTGGACTCTACTAATCCTCTGGCCAGGTTTGTAACTCAGTTCAGCTTCTCTGATTTGATGTATCTGGCTTCAAATCAAACATCTACACATATAAATATACATTTTTGCTATTGTTTATTTGACCTTATTTTATGTTACTTGTTTTAGAATGATTGCGGAGATGCAGTCAAAGGGGTTGGTGATTAATAACTTACCTTCAGTCCTCCCGGAACCAGCTCAATCGACTACATCTTCTGTGCCTCAAAGCTCTGGAGAAGGTGCAGAAGGTCCAGTGGAGCCTCCAAATGAGCCTTTATCTGATGAGAGCTCTGGAGAGTACTATCAGAGGTACAGTTTCACATAAATGTACACTGTGGATTTCTCTTTAATGTACACAGTCGTTTTGATCACCTGCTGTTTATTGCTTTTATTTCAGCACTGGTGGACCGATGTGGACCTCTTCCATGAGGGTGGAGATGGTCAAAAAAGGCTTATACAATAAGCACTCCATTGACCACCCCCTTCTAGCAGGATTTAATAAGGACCTGCACACTGACCCAGGACATAAAAACAGCAGACAAGTAGTAAGTTAATTAAATGAGTGAAGGTATACATGCAAAAAGTGTGTTTATTTTAATGTGAAATGTGTCATTTCAGGTGGAAACAGTGTCCAGGTTCTTGCATTACATGGACCCCACTGAGCCAAACCTGATGTTTGTTCGGCAGGTGGAGAAAGTGTGAGAGTACTTTAACATCTTGTCAGATACAAAGCTCTCAAAATGGACAGTGTTCAACTACTGCAAGAGTCTCAAGAGGTCAGTAATGTGGAACAACCACAAGTTTGCCATGTACATGTTAACTAATCATTTCAGCTGTGCTATATTCTGACTGTAACAACCTAATTTTGATCTCTTTTCAAGGTTCATGACATACATTATTACCTCCACGGACGTTCGCCACAACAATCCATCTCTGTTCCAGGACTGTAAGAGTTTTATGGATGTGCTGTATGGAATACAGAGTGGCATGACCAAAAAAGAGAGCATGGAGGTCACAGGGAAAAAATCAGAGTTTGGTTATGGCAAAGAAATTTTGCCAAAGGACTGCCTTGCTGTTTTGGATGCTGCATTCCAAGATTTTCAGGCCATAATACACAAAATGCAGGGTCCGGGAGCCATCACAGGGGACTGTTTGACTAAAAATGAACGGCTGCTTATCCTCTACTACCTTGAGGCTGTTATCATGCTGAAGCTACTTCAGCGGCCTGCAGTAGTGACACACATGACTGTAAGTGTTTGTTTTTTCCTCCCTTCTCTTCTTTGTTCCTAAATGCTTCATCAATGTGCAAAACTGTCTGTTTGCAGGTTGAGGATTGGGAGGGGAGAAGCCGGATAGAGAATGGTGTCTGTGTTGCAGTGAAGGAGCACAAAGTACCGTTGTCACATGAACAGGAACTTGTAAGTTTATATTGTACTTTAAATCATTACAGCAATAAATATATTGTGGCAAAGTCAGACTTATTTATTTTTCCCCTTTCTCTAACTAGTGGTTTGACTTGTACTTCAATGAGGTGCGGCCAGTAATGCTGCAAGAAAACCGCAGCGGTGACGATGTGGCAGTTGATTCATTTTTTGTGTCAAGTAGTGGGAGATCAATTTATAATCCCTCCAACGACTTAAAATGACTACAAGACAAGTAAGCAACATTACACCTGTCTTTAACTCTACATGTTCCTCCGTCCACTTCTTGCATTTTTATGATGCCTTGTGTTTCAGATACAGTCTCCCCAGTGTGACCTATGGTGATGCCCAGAAAGCATTTGAGGCAGCAGCACAAAACCTGTCAGAAGTGGAGAGAAATGTGGTGGCACGGCTGTTCAGGCACAGGCCAGAAGCAGCTGAAAGAAACTACATGAGGACAACATCTTCAGATGTATTTCTGGCTCTAAGTGTGCTAGATCAGCTTGCTGGGAAAAAACGGTAAGCATCTAACAACTGAGATGATCCTTATTCTTAAATTTGCAACCCACAGCAGGGATTAATTTGCCTCGCCTTCCTTCAATATTTATTTATTTTTTGATCTTATAGACAAGGGTCCAGTAGAGCTTCCTGCCGAGAGACAATGGTAGATGAACAGACGGCCTACAAAACTCTTGAGCAGTCCTGTCCAGTGACTCTGGAGGGGCCTCCTCCAAAAAAGGCACGCAGGAATGAGCTGTGTGGCTCAGAACATGAGAGGCACTGCTATGACCGCTGGCGTAGCGAGCAGCTCAAGCTGCGTGAACAGCATGTTCTTGGTGAGTATACAAATGATTAATGGCACAAACTGAGTGAAAATAGCCAAATACTGATGTGTTTTGTGTTTCTAGAACACTTTGCTGGACAGCAGCCATCAGAGTCCAAAATAAAGCGCTGGATAGAAAAACAAGGGTGGACGTCAAACGTGCCACAGGCTGCAGTAGTTCTAAAGCTGTGGAAGCCCGTTGCCAGGTTGGACTTGGTCATGGACAGCAGCTATGAGCATTAAATGATTTTGTCCCAACGCTGGAAAGGACTGACTGTCAGGCCCGTCCCTGACAAAGGCGATGGTGTTTTCATCAAAAGACCCTTTCAGATCGGGGAGGTCGTCTGTGAATACCACGGCCAGCTGGTTAGCCATGAAGATGGGATGGCAATTGCTTCAACCAGCGGCATCAGAGCTGGCCATTTGTTTTTTTATAAGAACAGACAACATGAAGCCATGTGCATTGACGCACATGAAGAAAGTTGCCAGTGTCATCCCATGAAGTTCAATTATGGACGCCTGATACGTGTAATCCTTTAAAAGAAAAAAAAAAACACTTCATTATTTAAAACATGTAAAGCTTTTTCAGATAAGTGCAACACTTTTTTACCCTTTACATTAAAAGTGATGTGATAGTTTAAATAAATAAGAAGAAAAAAAGGAAAATGACAGGAAAAAACAACTCAATGATCAAATAAAAAAAATTCCCTATTTTCCTTTTTCAATGTGATCAGCCGAGGACAAGAAATAAGGAATCCACAAATATCCTGGAAAAATCACTGAAATAACAGGCTCTGTATGAGAGCTGCTCTTTGAAGAGAATAAGGCAGCTAGCCTAATTAATAAAAATAGTTTACAGTCAAATACAACAAGAATTTATTTTAGCAAAAGAAAAAAAAGTCAATATATTTTGGACAGAATTCAGTGTAAAATGTAAGATATTATTTATAAAGACAGACAGGCCTACAGAATTATTATTAAAGTGTATGAACATGAATGGCAGCTGCTGTTTTTGATCTAACAGCAGCAAAACTACATGCTGAACGCTGTGAGTTTACGTCAGGATGATGATGATACATGAGCTAACTTTTTGAGCAATGTTAGGCAGTATTACAGGGTGTGATGCTGCTTGGCTACTTTCATAAAAACGGCAACAAACATTTTACATAAAAAAATTTAAATGTAAGTTATTTTATATGAATGTATCAATAGGATGTGAGGTCTAGTTATCTACCAACCTCACTCACTATCCTTCAGCTTCATCCCTGATTTATCAGGGATCGCCGCAGCAGAATGAACCGCCAATTATTCCAGCATATTTTACATAGCGGATGCCTTTCCGCTGCAAGCCAGTACTGGGAAACACCCATACACTCTCACATTGACACATGCACATATACACTACAGCTAATTTAGTTTATCTAGAAGAAGAAATTATCACAAATTACTAATCAGGCAAATAAGCTAACTGGTCACAAACAACTTTCACTGCAGGTTCTATTTGACTCCTTTATGGAAAAAACAGCAGTTGCGATTTATAAAGATAATACACATCCCCTTCACTCAGCATTTGAATTGTTACCATCAGGACGCAGGTTTAGGATTCCTAAAGCACAAAGAAATGCATATAAAAAGTCATTTATCCCAATTGCAGTTGTGGTTTTAAATCGGATCACTGTTTGAAGGGGTGGTTGCCAAGAATGATTTGCAGTAGTCTGTATGGGGCTAATTTGGTTTTTAAACTTTTAACCTATGTTGTTGTCTTGATGGGTGTTGTTATTGTGTGATTGTTGTATGTATGTAGTTGCTGTCTTGAATCCAGTGTCAAAGACAAATTTCCTTCTGTGCCAAACAGAATGGACAATAAAGTTTAAACTAAACTAAACTAAACTATACTGCATGTTTTTGGACTGTGGAGGAAATCGAATATTTACCTAGTTAGTGAAACTAAAACATGTAGTAGTAATGGGTACTTCTTACTTAAAGGGCACCTACCCCTTTCTCAAGAGTTAAGATAAGACTTTTGTGTCTCGAGAATGTGTCTGTAAAGTTTCAGCTCATAACACCCATCAGATTATTTGTTATACCTTTTATAATGTTGGGATTTTCTGCTTTAACACTTTTAGTGGATTAAAAAAGTTTTTCAAAATTGTCTTAAAATGTTTACATTCATTTACAAGGTTTTGATCAACTTCAAATACTGAATGTCTGTGTATGTGAGAGAGATAGATATGTAGTGTAAAGTGAAAAACGAAAGAGAAATGTATCAATAAGTCATGACTGCAACAGTAGGTGGCAAGGAGACTTGAGAGGCGAAGGAAGATGGCGGCGCCCAACGCTGGACGGCAGGCTAAATCAAACAGAAGTACTATAGGATCCAAACAAGATGAAAGAAGATCTTATGAGAATGCAAAATCGGAGGAGAGCGGAAGGCATGAACTGGTTAGGGAATGGGTCAGAAGAGAAGGATCATGGTATGAGGAGGAAGATATGGAAAGAGAAGAATGGAAGGCAGTAGGAGGTGGAAAAGTACGAGAATCAGAGAGAAGTCAGGGTGGACATACAAGTAGGAAAAGGGGGTTAGAGGAAAATAGTTATGAGGAAAATGAGAGAATGATTCGGCGAAAGCTAGACAGAGAACAGTTCAAAATAATTCTGGTGATGGAGAAAAAAGAAGATGGTGGTTTAAGCCCCATAGCACTCACGAAAGAGCTAAAAAAGAAACTAGGGGAAATAGAAATGGCGAAAATTCTATATGATGGAAACATATTGATAATATGTAAATCAGAAGAACAGAGAAACAAAGCAATGCTCATAGGAAGTGTGGGTAAAAAGACTGTTGTGGACAAAAAAGTAATAAATGGTCAATCCGGGACCCGGGGAGTAGTATGGGGAATTCCAGTGGAAGAAGACCTGGATAATTTAAAGAAGAACATACAGGGAGGCATGGTAAAGATTGTAAAAAGACTAAATAAAACTGTAAATGGAAAAAGAGTACCAAGTATGTCTGTACTTATTGAATTCCAGAATGAAAAACTTCCAGAAAGGATCAAAATTGGTTACATGAGCTACAATGTTAGAGCATATGTTCCTCCTCCTCTGAGATGCTACAAGTGTCAGAGATATGGTCACATTGCAGCAATTTGTAAAGGGAAACAAAGGTGTGCAAAATGTGGAGGGGAGGACAGATATGAAGAATGTGGGGAGAATGTAAAGGCTACTTGTTGTAATTGTGGTGGCGATCACAGTGTTACATATGGAGGGTGTGAGGTAAGAAAAAGAGCGGTGGAGGTTCAGCAAGTCAAAATTAAAAACAACCTAAGTTATGCAGAAGCAGTGAAAAAAGTCAGAGATGAGAAAACAAGAGAGGAAAAAGTCAAAGAAGTGAGAGAGATGGAAACTCAGAGAAACCCGAAAGTGGTAGTGAACTTAGAAAATTTGATCATTTTTATAGCATATGTTATAAATTGTACTGAGCAAGTCAAGCATAAAACAGAGAAAATAAAAGTAATCACAAAAGGTGCAGAAAAATTCCTGGGAGTGAGAAATCTCTCATGGGAACAAATAACCCGAAGGCTTGAATCAGAAGGCAAGTCGTCAAGCCAGACTGGATAGAATAAATGTTTTTAATTCAATGGAACGCTAGAAGTCTTATCGCAAATGGGCAGGAGTTTAAAAGTTTTATCAGTGAGTTGGAAATTAAGCCAGATATTATATGTACACAGCAAATTCATTAGTGTTAAATTTTGAGTGTTGCGGTAATTCAGAGTAAAGTGTTGAAATTCTAGAGTTAAATAAAGATGAAATAACCCTATCAGCGTTAGAAGCTGATTAGCCTCCTTGTCATACAGAGTAACATGTATCTACCTTAGTAGATAACCCTTGTTTTCGAGAAACTAATCACAGTGTCTGAAATCTCGCCATACACCCTCATTCACTAGTCCCTAAATTAGTCAATTAGTTTAGTCCACTAGAGTAAATGCCACAAATGAGTGAGTTCAGACACCTGCTGTTGAACACCTGCTGTTAACAAGCACAATCACGGAAAGAATAAGAAATTGTAGGAAGAAATAAAACTACAGACGCAACCTCACACCAAACCAACTGAACTAAAACAGAGGATTAAACAACCATTAAATAACAGCATCAGCAGCTTCACTGATTACAGTTTGACTTCAATTCTGTAAGAATATTTGATAATTAACAGAGGTTTATATTTTTTATTGAAAATGTGTCATTAGACCTCACCATCATGGAGATCAGAGGCTGATTTAGTTAGCTCTTGAACCTTTAGTCTTTTATCTTAATGTTTCTCTGGCTGTTATAACTGAGTGTTTCTAGAATTTATCAGTTATATCAAGTAAGGCAATGAGAAAACATACTGTATGTGCTTAGCTGTTATAGATGCAGCTTGAGGTGTTTAATAAGTTAATTTCATAAAAAACATTTACAAATATATTTTTATTAAAGCTGTTTGGGACAATACTGCTGCTCTACATGGAGGGTCAACAAAGAATTAGAAAGAAAATCTTCAAAAAGAATAATTAGAATGTCATGCACTGAACCTTAGAGCTCCAGCAGCACATTAAGACACACAGACATCAAGAATCAGGATATGAACCTCAACCATGGTTGTTAAAAAAAAAAAAAAAGCTGCATGATCTGTTCATCCCGCAATGCATGCTGGGTGCCAGCATAGTACAAAGCTCCCAGCATGCATTGCAGCATGAGTGAATTATGCAGGTTTATGTGCTTAAAATGTCTTTCTTTTATTTTGTTTTTGGGGTGTAATATTTCAGTAGATTGTTTTGTGTTGTTCTGGGTTGTTTTTTATTTGATTTTGATTTTTTGTTTGTCACCATTATTGAGATTCAAAGACTAAGTGTTGATGTCTGTGTGTTTTTAAGTTCTGCCATAGACCAAACATTCTCATTGTGAATCCCTGTCTCAGTGTATTTAAACCTGTTAAGCAGTCGTTTATTGCTGAAGCTCTAATGGTTTAATTTAAGTATATTATTCATTTCACACACATAACTAACATGATATTGAATAAGTTAACAAGCAGGCAGAGGTGGCTTTAATGCCATAGTTAGTCTCATCAGACTGATTCTTAAATTTCCTTTTGGCTTTTCATGCTACATAAATAAATAGTGTGATCAACAAAATTAATTATAGCAACAAAAACAAGTTTTAAATTAAGAAGTTGAAGAGCCCAACTAAAGCAGACTCTGTCCTCCATCATGGTGACTTCAAATGAACAACAGAAGTTTCATTAAGAGCTTTCGTTCACGTGACAGAAATAAAGTCAAAGGTCAATAATAAGTGAAGCTCCTGATGTTTGTGGAGTTGTTTAATGATCTCTGCTGAGATCTTGAGAAATTACATTTGTATTGTGTAATTTGTTTTATTTTTATTAATTATTATTTTATTTAGAGTTTTATTTTCAGTTGATTTCATCTTTGGTTTTGGCTGTTTTTTGTGTTTTATTTCCTTCAGTGATTCTGCTTGTTAACAGTCGTTCATCAATAATTCTCAATCCTCCTTTAATTAGACACTTAATTATCTCATTAATGTCATCACTGCCTGAGTGTTTCTATAAAACTTCCGTATTTTTTATGGAACAATTCTTGCAACCACAGCTGCTGGTATTTTTCCATACATTTAACAGATATTTTACTCTATAAGAGTTTGCTAATTAACACTCTCTGAGGCCCCGTTTACACTTATGCGTTTTTGTTTTAAAACGCACAAGTTTTGCTACGGTTACGCCATCCGTCCACACTACGCCGGAGTTTTCGAGCTGCGAAAACAGAGCATTTTGGAAACGCTGAAGAGGCCGTTTTCATTCTAAAACGCTGCTGCTCCGTCTCAGTGTAGAT
>CAIGQS010000252.1:0-5000 GCA_903798195.1 Danio kyathit
ACAGTGTGTAATGGTGTGTGTCTGTGTCTCCTACAGATTAAAGGTGCCCGTGAGAAACACCTGAAGAAGGTAAGTGTGTAAGTGTGCAGACGCAGTATTGTTCTCTGTGTGCTGCCGTTCCTCACCGTCTCTGTCTCTCACTCAGCAGAAAGTGAAGCCCAACTCCTCCGACTCCTCTGAGGCCAACGGGCCCAACTCCTCATCGGGCGGCGGGCATGGTTCGGGCACAACGGTGGCATCGGCCTCGCTCTCCGCCAGCCAGGACCAGCGCTCTCACCAGCGGGAGAAGCTGGAGCGCTTCAAGAGGATGTGCCAGCTGCTGGAGCGGGTGCGGGACTCCAGCTCCTCCTCCTCCTCCAGCTCAGAGTCTGACTCGGAGTCAGACTCGGACTCTCCGTCGCCCATCGCCGCCTCTGAGCCGTCCTCTCCGGCCTACGGGGGCAGCGCCCGTGAGCGGAACCGGCGACTGGCAGAGCTGGGCTTCAGTGCCAGTGAGGAGTCTGAGGGCGAGAGCGTGGCAGAGGCGGAGGCGGAGGGCGTGGAGGAGCCGCAGCGCCGCAGGACAGATGGTGCCCGAGTGCGCAGGGTAGCGATGGAGCCCGAGCCAGAGGAGGAGGAAGAGGGCGGGGGGGACCGTAGAGCCGCACCCGTAGCCCCACCCTCACCGCTGCCAAACACACAGACTCCACCCTTTACACACACGCACTCCACGGGCACCGATGGCCTGCCCTCCTCCAAGCGCACTAATGGGCAGGATGCCCGCAATGGCCGCACGCGGGTGGGCAGAGAGCAGCAGGAGAAGGAGAATGCCCACAGCAGTGCTGCGCCCAACCACCGCCACCTAAAGCCTGCCCGCGGCAGCAAGATGCGTGGCGGAGGCCGGCAGGGGCAGAGCGCGGTGTCTGGGAAGAGCAGCGGTGCAGCGGTGGGTTCGGGCACTGCCAATGGCAGCACCGGCTCCACCAACCCGGCACCCCTGGCGGGAGCATCTCTGGCCTCGCACCGCTCGCAGCAGCCACGGGTAGTGCCGCCGCGCTCGCAGCTGGTAAAGCGCAGCACTGTACCCGTGCCCTCGCCCCCCCCGCCCGCTGCAGATGGAGCGACACCTGGTGCGCCCGCCGCCTGCCTGCCCCGAGCCACACTGCCTGCTGCTCGACAGTGGCGCCACACACGTGCTGCCCAGAGATGTCTGGCTCCGAGTCTTCCAGCACCTCAACCAGCGGCAGCTCTGCGTCTGTATGCGTGTGTGTCGCACCTGGAGCCGATGGTGAGAGTCAGCACACACACAGCCCACATCACACACACACACACACACAGTGAGTTTTCAGCATAGACAGTCTCCAGATGTTGATCAGGGTAAAGTCTAGATGGGATACGCGGCCGGCTGGAAGTGTGATGTGCACATTATTATAGCAGTATTTTTAATGGCACTATAACAATGATTAATGTTTTTACCGTGTGGTGGCGGTGGGGTTTAGGGTTGGTGTGGGGGGGGCGTTAATAAATATATATAATATATATATATATATATATAAATAATATAAATTATCATTAACTTTCAGCCGCAACCATATCCGATCTAGCAACAACCGTTGATCAGGTCTCAGCTGTTGTTCTTCAGGTTCTGGTGGCTGTTGTTGAGCTGTGTAGAAGTCTCTGAGCTCTTCAGCGCCACCTAGGCCTCCTGTGCATTACAATGGCTTTATGAAAAGTGACGTGTGTGTGTGTGTGCGCGTGTGCGTGCGTGCATGCGTGTGTGTGTGTATATGTGCGTGTGTGCAGGTGCTGTGATAAGCGCTTATGGACTCGGATCGACCTGAGCCGCCAGCGCTCCATCACTCCTCCAATGCTCAGCAGCATCATCCGCCGGCAGCCCGTCGCCCTCAACCTGGGCTTCACCAACATCTCAAAGAAGCAGCTGATGTGGCTGATCAACCGCCTGCAAGGTGTTTGTTTGTGTTTGTTTGTGTGTGTGTGTGCGTGCGTGCGTTTGTGCACAAGTTCTGAGCTGTATGTGTGTTCATGAATTCTGAGCTAAGCCGTGTGTGTGTGCACAGGTCTGCTGGAGCTGAATCTGTCGGGCTGCTCCTGGTCTTCAGTGTCTGCTCTCTGTCAGTCTGTGTGTCCGTGTCTGCGGCTCCTGGACCTCAGCCGCGTTGAGGACCTCAAAGACTCCCACCTAAAGGAGCTGCTGGCCCCGCCCTCCAATGACACACGCTCAGGTGTGCTGAACACACACACACACACACACACACACACACACATAGGAAGTCAAGGATGCTTCTGTGCTTTAGTTGTTAGTGGAATCAGCAGTGTTGGTGTCACTCAGTGTGTGGGGGATCTTCATGGTTCCTCCATCCTGCACTGCTCCTGTGATCTGCAGATTTCTTCCTTAAGTTTCCGGCAATTGTAGAGCTTCACTGCTGTACTGTATTACTGATCCTGTCAGTGTTTGATGATGATGATGAGGGTGATGATGATGGTGATGATGATGATGAGGGTGATGATGATGATGGTGATGATGATGAGGGTGATGATGAAGATGAGGGTGATGATAATTATGACAATGATAGTGATGATGAAGATGATGGTGGTGATGATGATGGGGATGACATTGATAGTGATGATGAAGATGATGGTGGTGATGATGATGGTGATGACATTGATAGTGATGATGATGGTGATGATGAAGAAGAGTGTCATGATGATGATAGTGATGGTGGTGATGGTGATGACATTAGGCTCGTTTGAGATGGCCAAAATCTGCGCAGAATCGATCACCGCTGATCACCGCAAGATGCATGCCGGTTAGAAATGTGTCCGAGTTGCGTCCGCCTGGCTCTGATGACACGCTGACGTGCGCCAAAAAACTCTCGCGATCGCGAGGCGGAAGCCTCGGATTGAGCAGTCGGCAGCAGTTGCTCTCCAAAGACTGCGCCCACTAAAAGCATCATGGGAAACGCCTGGCTGACGACACAGCTTAATGCTCATTGGATGAGACTGACTACCTACACATTATTCTCTATCTTGTTTTTACTAAGGTCTATACCTAGCTTTGTTGTACACCTTTTTTGTATTTTCGTTGATAATTAAAAAAAGTCATAAAGAGCATTACATATGATTATTTATTTAGATTTACACGCAAACAGAAACAAAACACACCTTTATAAAAACATAATGTGACCTGTCTAATATAACTAAATGTTACTAATAGATCATTAGGATGTGCGTGTGCTGTATTTTATTTCTCTCTCAGTTTGTCATTTTCACTTTTTTGTATGTTTGTGTGAGTTTTGTATTGTAATTTTTATACAACGTTATTCCATGAAAGTCAATCCAATACATGCATATATGCATACATGAGGTAATCAGACTGCTTTCCCATTATGCCTCATCTTTGTGTGGTTTCATAAATGAAAGGGGTGTAGTAAACAAAACATACACACACACACACACACACACACGTATGTGAAGTCAAAAGTTCTGTTTAATAGACCAAGAACATTTTCCCAGTATTCCCTACAGCCTATAGTTTTTATTCTGGTGAAAGTCTTAGGCTGTTTATTTTAGTCTGGCTGGAGTGAAAGCTGTTTATAGGCCTAATAAGCATGTCAATATAATTAGCCCCTTTATAATTTCTTTATGTCTACAGAACAAACCACTGTTGTCCAATGGCTTTCCTCATTTATCTTGAACATAATTAATCTATAGTTAACTCTTTAAATTGCACTTAAGGCTGAATAGTAGTATCTTGCAAAAAACTAGTCAAATATTATGTAAAATATATAATATAATACTGTCATCATGGCAAACACTAGAGAAATGAGTTAGTAGAAATTAGTTTATAAAACTGTACAACATCTGTTAAACAGCATTTTCACATATTTGATGCAATAGCATTTCTTTAACTTCACAAGAGGGCTAATAATGTAGTCTTCAGTTGTGTTTCCCTTTATACCTTCTAATGGCCTCTACAGAAAGTCTGAAATGACTATAGAAATGGACCACTTGCTCAATAAAATTCCAAATTCCTGACGTTCCTAGCAAAACAAATAAACGAACAAACGTCATGACCTGTCACTCAAAAGCATCTTGCTATAGCTACTTAATGTATAATGTAGCCAAATGAGATTTCCTGAAGGCTTTCTTGCTGTATAAGCTGTTTATTTGGACATTCTTTTAACATTTACCACTGTTGAATATGCAGATATTTAAATAAACCTTTTTAAGTAATGAGCTGTTCATCTTCTGTGATTATGACCATCTTTTTGTAAAAACAGTGATATTTTTTAATTGCATCCACTCCCACATTAAAAATACTACAGTAATTTATAGGAATACTATAGTGTTTTTGAACTATATTATAACAAATAGCCTATTTAAACTCTATAGTTGCTCTGGTATCACAACAACTCTAAACATAACCCAATGCTGAAAAAAAGATGGTCAAAAACACTATAATATTTACTATAAGTCACCATAGTGTTTTTTCATGAGGTCATTCGTCCGCGATAAAAAAAACGTGAACGCGATCTCCACCACTGGTGACGTTTCCAGGCGGCAAAACAGCGAGATTCGGGAGGTGTCCGACTTCTGATGTATTTTTTGAGCCCTTCTCTTACTGCAGCCGTCTGCTCTCGTCTACATTGCAGTCAAGGCGAGGCGCACCTCAAACGAGCCTAATGATAGTGATGGTGATGATGATGATGATGACAATGATGATGACAATGATGATGATGGTGATGATGATGACAATGATGATGATGGTGATGATGATGATAGTGGTGATGATAATGATGGTGATGATGATGATGATGATGATGGTGATGATGATGATAGTGGTGATGATAATGATGGTGATGATGATGATGAAGATGATGATGACAATGATAATGATGGTGATGATGATGATAGTGGTGATGATGATGATGATGATGATGGTGATGATGATGATGATGGTGATTATGGTGATGATGATGGTGATGATGATGATGGTGATT
>CAIGQS010000252.1:12500-22500 GCA_903798195.1 Danio kyathit
ACCATCACTGACCCACACTGACCATCACTGACCCATACTGACCCACACTGACCATTACTGACCCACACCTGACCATCACTGACCCACACTGACCCATACCTGATCATTACTGACCCACACCTGACCATCACTGACCCACACCTGATCATTACTGACCCACACCTGACCCTCACCTGACCATCACTGACCCACACCTGACCATCACTGACCCACACCTGACCATCAATGACCCACACCTGACCCTCACCTGACCATCACTGACCCACACCTGACCATCACTGACCCACACCTGACCATCACTGACCCATCACTGACCCACACCTGATCATTACTGACCCACACCTGACCATCACTGACCCATCACTGACCCATACCTGATCATTACTGACCCACACCTGACCCTCACTGACCCACACCTGATCATTACTGACCCACACCTGACCCTCACCTGACCATCACTGACCCACACCTGACCATCACTGACCCACACCTGACCATCACTGACCCACACCTGACCCTCACCTGACCATCACTGACCCACACCTGACCATCACTGACCCACACCTGACCATCACTGACCCATCACTGACCCACACCTGATCATTACTGACCCACACCTGACCATCACTGACCCATCACTGACCCATACCTGATCATTACTGACCCACACCTGATCATTACTGACCCACACCTGATCATTACTGACCCACACCTGACCATCACTGACCCACACCTGATCATTACTGACCCACACCTGACCCTCACCTGACCATCACTGACCCACACCTGACCATCACTGACCCACACCTGACCATCACTGACCCACACCTGACCCTCACCTGACCATCACTGACCCACACCTGACCATCACTGACCCATCACTGACCCACACCTGATCATTACTGACCCACACCTGACCATCACTGACCCATCACTGACCCATACCTGATCATTACTGACCCACACCTGATCATTACTGACCCATCACTGACCCACACCTGATCATTACTGACCCACACCTGACCATCACTGACCCACACCTGATCATTACTGACCCACACCTGACCCATACCTGATCATTACTGACCCATCACTGACTCACACCTGACCCACACCTTTCCCATCACTGACCCATACCTGATCATTACTGACCCACACCTGACCATCACTGACCCACACCTGACCATCACTGACCCATCACTGACCCACACCTGATCATTATTGACCCACACCTGACCATCACTGACCCATCACTGACCCATACCTGATCATTACTGACCCACACCTGATCATTACTGACCCATCACTGACCCACACCTGATCATTACTGACCCACACCTAACCATCACTGACCCACACCTGATCATTACTGACCCACACCTGACCCATACCTGATCATTACTGACCCATCACTGACTCACACCTGACCCACACCTTTCCCATCACTGCCCCAGACTGCCCCCTGCTGTACCTCCCAGTAGTGTCGCCCGGTCTGGAAGCTCTCCTTGGCCAGTACGCAGGACCAGACGTCGTAGCGCTGTGTGTTGTTCCTGTAGAACTGCAGCTTCTCTCCGCGCTTCAGCTGCTTACGGTCCTCCGACAGGATGAGGAACGGGTACGCACTGACTGGGTTCAAGCTCACGTCCTCTACACACACACACACACACACACACATACAGACACACCTCAGCAGACGCTTTACTACCATCCATGTGATATCATCAAGAATACTCACCCAGATAACCTTTGATCTTCTTGTGTCCTGAAAGAGAGAGATTACAGATCAGACAGAACCGGGCCGATCACAGAGGAGTGCTGAAACTGACACACCTGAGCTCATCAATGCTGGAACACTGGCGCTGATTATTATTCGCATAATTAATGTAAATAAATAAACAGTAGCCCTGCTGAGGATCATGAGCACCGACATTACATCTGTACATGACTACTGAGCTGCTGTTTCCCTAACGAGAGGAGCAGCCACTGATGAAGACACGGAGTCTGAGGAGCTTCAGGACTGACCATCAGCAACTGCAGCACACAGAGATACACACTGACCTGTCTTTATCCTGCGCAGATCTGTGAGAAACAAGAGTTACAGAGAAAGGTATTAATACTCCTACAGGTGCTGCAGGTGTGTGTGTGTGTGTGTGTGTGTGTGTCTGTTTGAATGTGTGTGTGCATGTGTGTACCTTTAATTGACCAGTCCTTCCTCCTCATGGATCTTACACTCATCATGCTCTCACTCCCTGCTAATGTCGACACTGTTAGAGAAATCAGACACACACACACACACACACACACACACACACACACAGATGAGTGGCTCTTGTACACATACACACACAGATGAGTGACTCTTTCTCACACACAACGGACCGGAGTGTCTGTACTGCACTTCTCCGCTGCGGATGTCCTCCAGCCGGTCTCGGATCTCCCCCAGCGCCACCTTCACATCCCCTAAAGAGAAGCGCAGTGAAAGCTCCGCCTCCTGCTCCACCTCCTGCTCCGCCTCTGCCTGCATGGGGCCGCTGGCTGCCTCGAAGCTCTGCGTGCAGACCGAGAATAGCGAGAGTAATGTTTAGAGCAGTGCGTAAATCGGGTGGTGTTTACGCGGTGCGTAAATCGGGCGGTGTTCCCACGGGGCGTAAATCGGGTGGTATTCACGCGGTGCGTAAAGAGAGTGGTGTTCCCACGGGGCGTAAAGCGGGTGGTGTTGCCGCGGTGCGTGAAGTGGGCGGTGTTGCCGCGGTGCGTAAAGCGGGCGGTGTTACTGCGGTGGGTAAATCGTGTAGTGTTGCCGCGGTGCGTAATGCGTGTGGTGTTCACGCGGTGGGTAAACCGTGTGGTGTTGCCGCGGTGCGTAAATCGTGTAGTGTTGCCGCGGTGCGTAAAGCGGGTGATGTTCACGCGGTGGGTAAAGCGTGCGGTGTTGCCGCGGTGCGAAAAGCGTGCGGTGTTGCCGCGGTGCGTAAAGCGGGTGATGTTCCAACACAGATGCACAACTCTCAAAACATGTAACTACACGTCGGAGCGGCACGTAGCATAAGCTCTGTGATTGGACAGCTTGGGTAGCTGTGACAAATGTGAGCGGTGCTGAGAGCCGTGAGCCCGATGGAGCGAGGTGTAAAGCGGGCGGTGGGCGGTGTGCTGCTGGAGCATCGCTGTTTCACCTGAAGGAAGCCGATGTGGTCGTCTGAGATGGCCTGAGCCTCCAGTCGAGCCCTGTGCTCCTGCAGCTGCGCCAGCTTGGACTCCTGCTGCGACACCATTCGCTGGCCTCGGCCAATCACAGAATCTCTCTTGTCCTGGATGCCGCCCACCAGCTCAGAGCGGATTCGCTGGATGGAGGAGCTCATGTCCGACAGCAGCTGCTCCACCTCGGCCTGCTCCGCCTGGCTGTAGCTCTGCACACACACATATGGGGGTCATAAGCATGTGATAAGCAGGTTTACTGTATACACACTGGGGTTATGACACCCTCTGCTGGTTATAAGCGGTAATAAGCAGGTTTACCTGTACGGTGAGGAGTTTACTTTTCAGTTCCGCCAGGTGAGCAGATCTTCTGTCCACACACATCTGCAGCTCCAACTCTGTCTTACCCAGCAGTCTCTGCGGCAGACAATAACCCAGTGTCAGAGGAATAACCCAGTCTGCTGACCCAGGCAACTAACCCAAACCTTTCTATCACTCTTTATTTTTCTCTGTCTTTCTTTGTGGTGTATGTTCTGTTGTGTGTGTGTGTGTGTATACCTGTTTGAGTGCGCGCTCGGTCTGCACAGAGACAGTGGTGTGTGTGCGGTGCTCCTCCAGAACACAGATGGCGCAGATGCACCGCTGGTCGGTCCGACAGAACACCTCCAGCAGACGCCCGTGCTCGCGGCAGGTGCGTCCCCGCAGGGCGTCTTGCGGCGGCAGCAGGCGGTGTGTGCTGTAGAAGGGGGTGTGCAGGTGCGGCTGCAGGTGTGTGTCGCAGTAGGAGGCGGTGCAGGTGAGGCAGGAGCGCAGCGCAGGCTTCTTCACGCCGCTGCAAACGTCACAGAACACCGGCTCCAGCTTGGGTTCCGCGGCTGCGTTCGGGTTCTCCTGCCGGCCCTGCGCAGCCTCCCCGTAGCGCATCTGCTTGTATTTGAGTGCGATCTGTGCAAACACTCGGTTGATGCTGAGCACCGGCCGCTCCTCGAACTCCCGCTTGCACAGCGGGCAGGAGCAGACGGCGCTGGAGGCCCAGTAGCCCCCGATGCAGCCCTGGCAGAAGTTGTGTCCGCAGGGCGTGGAGACTGGCTCGCTGAAGAGGTCCAGACAGATGGAGCAGGTCAGCTCCTGCTCTGAGAACAGCTCCGTGTCCATCACTGCGGGACAAACAGCAGAGAGACGGCTCAGCTCAGAGACACGAGACTGCAGACAGTATATCAGACTGAGGAGCATTCAGCACATCAGCAGCAGGACAGCAGAGCAGGGCACTGCAGGAGGTCCAGTGGAGGAACCGTGTGTGTGTGTGTGTGTGTGTGTGTGTGTGTGTGTGTGTGTGTGTGTGTGTGTGTGTGTGTGTGTGTGTGCGCGTGCGTGCGTGCGTGTGTGTGTGTGTGCGCTGTTTCTCAGCCTGTACACTGAGAGCTCCACTGATCTGCTCACTGACCCACAGTCAGCCTGCAGGAGGAGCAGCGTGTGTGATAATCAGCATAAAGCAGGTCCAGCCGGTGGTCAATGCAGAATAACTCCTCAGTCCTCCACTGCAGCTGCTGATGAACCGCTCCGCTTTACTCTGGGTGTGGATCTGCTGTATCCCTCCACCGGTGCGCTGCGCTGTGATCGGGTCTCTCAGCAGGGCGTGCCGCTCACAGAAACACGATGATGATGATTGAGATGTTCACGTATCTCAGAGCAAAGGCCACATGCACAAACACTCAGTAAAAATGCTGAGAGTCTGGTTTAGCCGCTCCAGTTTCTCCACTGAGGTTGTGTAATGAATGTTCCGTCACACGGCTTCAGCTGCATATGAGGATATTCACAGTCAGAAACTGCATTCACACATCAGCAGTGCAGTATTATTTATTTATTTATTATTAACATAAGAAACGGGGAACACATAAAACATTCATTTGTGCTAATATTGTGTGACCTCTAACACAAATGATACAAGAGAGAAGAAAAAGACAATACATGAAAGAAAAGCAAATATTTAAAGAAAACTAAATAAACATAAATATAAATTAAAACAGATCAAACATAAATATCTCACACTCTTCTTAGGTTATTAGGAAGGTTACATATAGGTGTACCAAAAGGGATCTGATAACTGAAAGGTCATGATTATAATGATAATATTATTATTATTTTCAGCAGTTCAGTTTCAGCAGTTTTCTTATTTAGCGAAAGGCAGACAGATTCATAATCAAGTTTCAAGCCAATACAAAATGTTCTGAAATTAGGCAAACACTGAATAACTCTACACTTGTGAGGATGGGAAAGGCCACAGGGAGTTACATTTTAACATATTGTCCATTTCCTTACAATCTGACTCCCAAATCAAAACTCTCTTAAATCAATAAGTGTTGTGTAAGCTGAGAGACGAGCCCCGATATTATTCTCCAAATCCCTCTACAGAATTGCCTTTTGAAAATAAATGTTTCCAGGCTAGAATAGCAGAATGTGTGTTGTGATGAATTGTTTATATTAAATTTATCCAGTAAAGAATGACAGGGATAGTAATTATGAAGGATTTTAAAATAAAGTTCTTTCATCTTATTAGGCACTAAGAACTTATAGATACCAGGCCAAATCTGAATGGTGGACAGAACCGGGTAATTTAATTTAAATAACACGCCTGACTTATTAACCAATTATTACATTTAATATCAGTGATTTCCACCCCTCCAACAGCTAATTTAGGCATTTCACATTTTAGGTCTGTATCAGCACAGGTTCTAGTCAGATGTAATAGTTTTGGAGAATTAGATTGTATGACCCAATCATATATACTCTGGCCGAAATGTCCCTCCTGTAAAGTGCAGAAACTCAAAGTAACTGTTACCGTCTCTTCTAATAAATCTAAAATAAAAACTAATCCTCTGTCCACACATAATCTGATCACAATAGACTTTTACTGTACAGCACGTTCACATTATTCCATATTCTAGATGTGTGAGGGGGAAACTGGCAGAATGCAGCCAGCAGTGCAGTGTGACGGAGCAGACGCTGATTTACTTTACACTGAACAGAGACGGTGTGAACAAACACTGCTGACATGTCAGATCAATACTGAACATTAGAGGAACTGTGGAGAGACCGCTGCATCATCATCATCATCATCATCATCATCACTATATCGTCATCATCATCACTGTATAATCATCATCATCACTATATCATCATCATCATCACTATATCATCTTCATCATCACTGTATAATCATCATCATCACTATATCTTCATCATCATCATCATCAATATCCTGTAATATCAGAAAACTAGCCCTTCCTTTAGAGAAGGTGAAGTGTGTAATCATAGCTCAGAAACACAACGAGGACACACACGTCCATAAAAACATCTCAAACTGACTTACCTGTGCTGTGTGTGTGTGTGTGTGTCGGGGATTAAATGAAGCCTGCTCTTCTGTCAGTGTGTGTGTTCATGCTGTCTCATGTGTGTGTGAGAGAGTGGAAGCCTTACACACACACGCAGAGAGAGAGAGAGAGAGAGAGAGAGAGAGAGGGTTTGGTCGTCTGACAGGTTGAGCTGGTGTGTGTGTGTGTGTGTGTGTGTGTGTGTGTGTGTCGACAGAAACTTCATTAGTGTGTCAGAGAGTGTGTATGTCAGAATAACACACTCACACATCACATTCTACCCCAATCTGCAGCTGATTCCCGGAGCTGCTCTTCTGAATGATTGTAATAATCAACACTGAAGACTGAAGCAGCACCACACAGGCCCGGTCCAGACCCGCTCCAGCCCAACCTCTGATTGTAACAGCGCTTGCAGAGACTTTACTCTCTAACTCAACTTGATGCTGTATTATACAGTCAGTCTCAGATCTCAGAGCGGTGTTCAGCTGAGAGACGAGCTGAGCTTATTGTTCAGCAAAAGCTGGTTCTGCTGGATCTTGAGCTGGAAATAAGCAGATGGAGGCGCGGTTCTGAAAGAGGATTTTCCTGAAACACCTGTACTTCCAGAAACACACACACACACACACACACACACACACACACACACACACACACACACACACACACACACACACACACACACACACACACACACACACACACACACGCAGAAAGGCAGGGTGCAGTGTGTTCAGCAGCCAGCAGAGGGCGATGAGAGTAAGATCTCCTCCGCTTTGCTGTCATTATTATCTGGTGTACCTACTATAGGTTAGTGCAGTAAGTGTGAACAGCCTGATGCTGGCCGATATTCTCTGCTTTATTATAAATGCTGAAGCTGTGCCTTTATGGACTCAGTGTTGAGCTGAGCTAGTGAGGGTCTGCTTCATCAGATCAGTGTTTATGTCTGAATAGAGCTTATAACCTGCTCATTTCTCCTCAGAGGACTGGACTGGACTCTTCTGATTAACCCATCACGGTTTTCTGTTCTTTCTGAAGCTCCAGAACTGGAACACATCAGGCACATCACAGGTATGGACATCACAGCTACACTTCACTACAAACTACAGCATAATTCACAGGTTACTGATGATGTGTGAGGAAACACTCAGGATTTACACCTGACTGCAGCACAGAAGCACATCTCTCACAGGACTGGTGTATTCATATATCCTGCTCACAGGCCGGTTCTCACAGAGGAGCCGGGAGCCCAGACACTCAGTGCAGGGCTCAGTGTTGGGTCCTGATTTATTACTGTAAATGCAATATATAGGGGTCATTTAAGGAGCTTTAATGCTTCTTTACACACACACACACTCAGGGGTTTGGGAAATAAGGTCTGATTAACAGCAGATGCATGAGCTTCACACAAATACACACAGGATCAAAGTGTTTGGTTGTGGCTGTAAAACACCTGAATATGATCTGCGCTCTCTCACGCTCATCATCACACACTTGTGCAGTTAGCTTTAGACACAACACTTTAATTAAATACATTAATATGAAGATACAGGCCTGCAGCCAGCCTGGTGAAAGCGGCGCTTCTTTTAGCAGATATTCTCCTCATTTTCTATCAGCATGAGCTTTAAATACTGCGCTTTACTGAGACTTTCAGCACATTTCTCTGGGACGGTCACTTTTTGATGCACCAAAACATTTTCTACAGCTTGATAATGAGGAGGCGACTTATTTTAGGCGACTTGATGCATCAGTAGGGGAAAGCACAGCAGTCGGCTGGAGTTTTACATGAACACTGGCCTATTGTCATGTATTAGCAGCACATTCAGCTGTCCTCAGGCTCGGTTTGAATAATAAATCATCATCATCATGTAGAGCTTCATGATTTTTCATGATCTAACTTCACTTGTAAAATAAAAGTACATTTGAAAGTTCATGGTCAACAATAGCTAAACTATTAATACAGGCCGCTTCTGATGCTTCTCCAGTTTTATTGGTCGTTTCCTCTGCAAGAATACAGAATAAATGTTCCTAATGAAATGTTTGCTCTATAACAGTGAGTGATGCAGCAGACTCCGCTGGGTGTTCAAGCCTTCTTCAGTGGCTTATTTTGATAACTGATGGGACAAATGAGCTCACGTATGGGACAAATACTGGACCTTTGTCAGTGGGGGGTCTTTCAGATCACCCGAGCATTCATATAAATATAGATTTTACCTGTTTACTGGAAGTTAAAGCCTGGATGAATTCAAAATTTTGGAGGATCTACTGATTGGCTCTCCCACCAGTGTGATGATTTTATAGTCTGTTGATGATCTTCTAGAGCAGAGGTGGGCAAACTACGGCCCGTGGGCCATATGCGGCCCGCTAAACTCTTTCATCCGGCCCGTGAGGGAGTTTTTTAAAATGCTGCTTCTGAGTAACTGTTTGGTTTCAGAATTAGTAAATTAATGATGTAATACAAGTGAACACCATTTGATGGCAGTATTGCACGCGGTACAGTTAATGCAAGCAGTAAAGTTAGAGCGAACACACTCTCTGATATTAAATGCACTGACCGGTAATGACTGAAAATGAGGCAGGCAAAAAAAAGAGAAACTGACTCTGAATGTCGTGTTTAAGGAAGAATGGACAACAAAATACTTCTTCATCAATATCGGACAGAAAGCGGTGTGTCTAATATGCCAAGAAAGTAGTGCTGTTTTTAAAGACTACAACCTAAATCAGCATTTTTCACGCAAACATTCAAATTATTTTTAATGTGTTAATATGAGAACTTTTCTATCAGACACTATCTTTTCTATTCTCCACTGTAAAAATTATTACATTATTATTATTATTATATTTTATAAGGGATTATTTTATTGTTTTATGATGATTGATAAGTAAATATAAATAGCAGTGCAAATTAATTTGACAAATATGACTCAATAAGAACTATTAAATAAATGTGTGTTAATGTGACACTTTCTGTCCAACATTACATGTTCCATGACTACTGCCACTATTAATAAAAGTTATTTTTGAAGGATTTGACATGTGGCCCTTCACTTGGTTTGCAAAACTTGATGTGGCCCTCGGGTCTGAAAAGCTTGCCCACCACTGTTCTAGTCTCCCTCTGCCCTGGTGCAGAACCTTCAGGCACTTTTGATGCGCAGCTCAGTTTGAACTCGCACTGGACTAAACTAGGCTTCTTTCACCCATGTAACATCCCTCAGATCAGACCTCTTCTGCCTTTATCACATCACGTCTGGATTTCTGTACCTCTGAGACGAGTATTCAGAATTCTGCTGCACGGGTTTTGACTCACCCTTCCTCACGCCACCACATCACCCCTGTACTCCAGCAACTTCACTGGCTTCCTGTTACGACACGTGTTGATTTGAGCATGTACAGCAGTGCATGGGCTAGCACCCGACTACATCTGTGACCTGGTGACT
>CAIGQS010000252.1:25000-27500 GCA_903798195.1 Danio kyathit
AACGGGCCGCACATGCGCAGACGCCGCTGGACTCAAGGCACAGCACAGCATTAAACACACAGAGAGGCGCGAAAAACACTCAGACATCTGTCAAAGATACACACCGTCACAAAACACACACACACACTGTCTCTCACACACCTGATGGAGGAGCAGAGCCGCTTCAGTAAATCCTGATCGTCCTGGCGGAAGCAGCAGAAGAAGAGCGAGCGCCGCCGCGGCTGCCTTATAAAGCCTGAGCGGAAGGGGCGGAGCCACAGCAAGAGTTCATGATCACTCTCTCAACACTCAAATCACGGCTCAAGACCCAACAGAGCAAACACCGTCAGCCATCAATGCAGCTTAACTACTGTAAACCACGTTTAATTATTAGGATACAATCATAGCTGCTGTTTTATAAATCTAAAGTGTGTCTTCATCTATTCACTCAAACACACATAAATGACACTAGCACTGTCTAAAATCCTTTATTTGAAGAATGGAAAGTGCAAAAGAAAAGCCAAACCCTGTCTGTGTTCCGATCTGAAGATTCATCCCTACACCCTAAGGGCTCACACTCCAGAAAAGAGTGTAGGGACCACAACTTAATTAACCAACTGTGAACCAGTTAACACGGACTACACCTGATAAACGCTCGACTACACCTGACAAACGCTCGACTACACCTGACAAAACGCTCGACTACATCTGATAAACGCTCGACTACACCTGATAAGCGCTCGACTACACCTGATATAAACGCTCGACTACACCTGATATAAACGCTCGACTACACCTGATAAACGCTCGACTACACCTGATAATCGCTCGACTACACCTGACAAACGCTCGACTACACCTGATAAACGCTCGACTACACCTGACAAACGCTCGACTACACCTGATAAACGCTCGACTACATCTGATAAACGCTCGACTACACCTGATAAACGCTCGACTACACCTGATAAACGCTCGACTACACCTGATAAACGCTCGACTACACCTGATAAACGCTCGACTACACCTGATAAACGCTCGACTACACCTGATAAACGCTCGACTACATCTGATAAACGCTCGACTACACCTGATAAACGCTCGACTACACCTGATAAACGCTCGACTACACCTGATAAACGCTCGACTACACCTGATAAACGCTCGACTACACCGGATAAACGCTCGACTACACCTGATAAACGCTCGACTACACCTGATAAACGCTCGACTACACCTGATAAACGCTCGACTACACCTGATAAACGCTCGACTACACCTGATAAACGCTCGACTACACCTGATAAACGCTCGACTACACCGGATAAACGCTCGACTACACCGGATAAACGCTCGACTACACCTGATAAACGCTCGACTACACCTGACAAACGCTCGACTACACCTGACAAACGCTCGACTACACCTGACAAACGCTCGACTACACCTGACAAACGCTCGACTACACCGGATAAGCGCTCGACTACACCGGATAAACGCTCAACTACACCTGATAAACGCTCGACTACACCGGATAAACGCTCGACTACACCGGATAAACGCTCAACTACACCTGATAAACGCTCGACTACACCGGATAAACGCTCGACTACACCTGATGAACGCTCGACTACACCTGATAAATGCTCGACTACACCGGATAAACGCTCGACTACACCGGATAAACGCTCGACTACACCGGATAAACGCTCAACTACACCTGACAAACGCTCGACTACACCTGACAAACGCTCGACTACACCTGATAAACGCTCGACTACACCGGATAAACGCTCGACTACACCGGATAAACGCTCGACTACACCTGATAAACGCTCAACTACACCTGACAAACGCTCGACTACACCGGATAAACGCTCGACTACACCGGATAAACGCTCGACTACACCGGATAAACGCTCGACTACACCTGATAAACGCTCGACTACACCTGATAAACGCTCGACTACACCTGATAAACGCTCGACTACACCTGATAAACGCTCGACTACACCAGATATAAACGCTCGACTACACCTGATAAACGCTCGACCTACACCTGATAAACGCTCGACTACACCGGAAATAATAAACGCTCGACTACACCTGATAAACGCTCGACTACACCTGACAAACGCTCGACTACACCTGATAACGCTCGACTACACCTGATAAACGCTCGACTACACCTGATAAACGCTCGACTACACCTGATAAACGCTCGACTACACCTGATAAACGCTCGACTACACCGGATAAACGCTCGACTACACCTGATATACGCTCGACTACACCTGATAAACGCTCGACTACACCTGATAAACGCTCGACTACACCTGATAAACACTCGACTACACCTGATAAACTCCTACAACAGATGATTCCTGTGTGTGTGTGTGTCTGTGTTCGCCTGTACTGATGCATCTGTATGTGTGTGTGTGTGTGTTCGCCTGTACTGATTTCTGTGTGTGTGTGTTCACCTGCACTGATTAATCTGTGTGTGTGTGTGTCCGCCTGTACT
>CAIGQS010000252.1:33272-58531 GCA_903798195.1 Danio kyathit
AACGGGAAAGTGTAAGTTATTAAAGCTGGTTTTATATTTACACATTCCTTCAGTGACAGCTTGTGACACACTCCCTATATTGTTTACCACGGCACTTTGAGTATTGGCTCTGAAATAACCTGCTAGTGTGACTTGATCAACATGAACACTGCTTATTTGACTGAACAATGTTGTACTGTGATAGCCATTAGCTGCTAATATGATTTCGCTATTTAGAGTTTGCAAATAATACTTTTATGAAGTTATATTATTATGGAGAAAGTCTGAATGTGCGAATATAAAACCAGCTTTACCTTTATGTGTAAGTTCACATTTCCCTGCCGTACAGGTGCAGTTCACTGTCAGAATGCTGTTCTGCTTGTTGATGATTACCCAGGCCTTGTATAACGTCAGCTCCGTCTATTTTCCTTGTCAGACACAACATTGTTCACAGTCAAATAAGCAGTGTTCATGCTGTTCTAGTCACACTTGCAGGTTATTTCAGAGCCAATACTCAAAGGTAAAAGTAACGTTTTCTATTTTCTGAATTTACCGCCCAACACCACATGTTTGCTATCGCAGCCGGTGTCTTTTTGCAACCGGGGGCCCGTGTGACGTCATGTGTGATGTAGGGTGGTAACTCGTCTATACAGCTCAGTAACTTCTGTCCTGTTTCCACTGAGCGGTGTGGAGCGGTGCACATTCATGTCTGATTCACTGTCAAACCCTACGCTACATGTGTGTGTCCAGTGTTTTCTATAGGCAGCTACTGTGATATTAATGAGTGAAGTTAAACAGAGTTTTAATCCAAATAACCATCAAATAAATGAAAATATAAAAATATGCTAAACATGCGTGCAGATACATAAATCAATGTACACAACTAACAATCATACTGTAAGATGATCTACAGCAGCTTTAGTGCTGTGGCCACAGGACAGAGTTATAGAATATATATTCATCTTTACGGAAAAAATGTGAAACTTCCCAAGAGAAGCGCTCAGTTACTGATATCTGGTGTATAGGCAGTACAGGAGCAGTGTGTGTGTGTGTGTGTGTGTGTGTGTGTGTGTGAGAGAGAGATCATCACAGTTCATTACTTTAGAAAATCATTCAGTATTACCCCTGAAACCTCTCTCTAACTCATCAGGAATTGTACAGGGACATTAGAAAGACTCAGAGGTTCAGTGTGAGCAGCAGAACACCGCTGAACGTGTTTTATTGATGTATTAATGATCATGTTAGCCTGCACAGTCACTCTGGGGTGCGTTTCCCAAACAACAACGTAACTCATGGCTGATCTATCATAGTGCGATGCATCGTTTGGGAAAAGAACGATGTAGTGACGAGTGTTTCCCAAAACCCCTAGTTTCTCTGTTGCAGATCCATCGCTTGAACCGCGTTAGTTATGACGCAAAACGCCCATAATGATGCTCTAAACGGGGTGGAGGAACTACTTTACAGAAGAACCCCATCATTTCTTTGTGCAAATTATATTGTTTTACACGCACACACATTTAAAATAAAATCCAATATTAGTTTTGGTAAAAACATGCACTCGCTTAACATATTAATTAAAATAAATGTAAATGGCACATATAGGGCCTGTGTTTGCTTTACTAATATTATTGAGAAGTTGAACATTACATATTCTATTCTAAAACATAAAATCACTTACAAAAGCTAACACTATTCTAATATCATATATAAATCATATAAATAAATAAATAAATAATGAGGCGATTTATTATAAATATATTTACTTTAATAATAATATTAATAATATTGATGATGATGATGATGATGATGATGATTATTATTATTATTATTTAGGATATTGTTTATTTATTTAAAAGAATTACAATTTGACACATGCAAACCACAGCAGAAAGTTCTACCCAGCAGGCCCATGTCATATACAGTACAGAAACTTCATAAATAACCCACTATAAAATAAAAGCATTAACGTATGCTATGTTTATATGCTATGTTTATTATTTTCACAAGCTTTGGGGACGTAACATAATTTCCGCTTTTAAATATACCTATAGCTTTCGCCATGAGGCTGTGTTCAAAATTATATCAATGTTTTCAAAGTGCACTGTGAAGGGAGCACAATAGTAAACATGAAGATCGCTAAAACTAAACTGTAAAAATACTTTGAAAGCAAATTACACCTAAGAGAGATGACCTTAATGCTTTTTCATTTTTAATCATTTCAACTTTGAATGTTAGAATGTTCTAAATGAATAGAGCATAGGGGGGATAAGTGTGAATAGAACACAGCCAGGAACTGCTTTTAACTACAGCTCCAGAGGTGTCGTTTCAAGTGCTCGAGTTTGCGACGCAGTTTGCGAATGTTCGTTGGAGTGATGGATTTGGGAAACGGCAAATCAAAGAACTATGTTTGTAACGACGGAACTTGCGACCTTAGTTGGCTAACGATGGTTTTGGGAAACGCATCCCTGAGCGTGTTCTGTTCCGGCCGCAGTTTCTCTCCTGTCCTGCGGCGGCGCTAGAGCGCAGGGTGCCTCCTGCAGCGGAAGTGTTTGTTCTTGCTGTTGTTGTGCACGTGTGGATATCCGAGCGGTCGGTCTGTAGTTTTCTGCGTGCAAACCGCCAGTAAAATCCAAAGAGGAAGAAGAGGAAGTTTTCTGCGGCAGTAATGGAGTCTCCCGCGCGTGTGAGCAGCAGGAAGCGGCCGCTGGAGGAGCGGCGGGAGCGGCAGATGAAGCACCGGCAGCAGTGCGCGGCTCTCGGGCAGGAGGAGGCGGAGGTGCGGCGGCTGGAGGAGCAGCTGTTCGGGGCAGAGGAGCAGCTGAGCGGCCGCCTGGAGCAGGTCTGAGCACCACAACACTGACCCCAGAACAATAGCACTGACACTGACCTCAGACCTGTGCTTAATAATGATAACACTGACCCCAGAACAGCGCTTATTAATGATAACTCTGACCTCAGACCTGTGCTTATTATTAATAACACTGACCCTAGAACAGCGCTTATTAATGACAATAACACTGACCCCAGAACAATAGCACTGACACTGACCTCAGACCTGTGCTTAATAATTATATCACTGACCCCAGAACAGCGCTTATTAATGATAACACTGACCTCAGACCTGTGCTTATTATTAATAACACTGACCCCAGATCAGCGCTTATTAATGATAACACTGACCCCAGATCAGCGCTTATTAATGATAACACTGACCCCAGATCAGCGCTTATTAATGATAACACTGACCCCAGAACAGCGCTTATTAATGATAACACTGACCCCAGAACAGCGGCTTATTAATGATAACACTGACCCCAGATCAGCGCTTATTAATGATAACACTGACCCCAGATCAGCGCTTATTAATGATAACACTGACCCCAGAACAGCGCTTATTAATGATAACACTGACCCCAGATCAGCGCTTATTAATGATAACACTGACTCCAGATCAGCGCTTATTAATGATAACACTGACCCCAGATCAGCGCTTATTAATGATAACACTGACCCCAGATCAGCGCTTATTAATGATAACACTGACCCCAGATCAGCGCTTATTAATGATAACACTGACCCCAGAACAGCGCTTATTAATGATAACACTGACCCCAGAACAGCGCTTATTAATGATAACACTGACCCCAGATCAGCGCTTATTAATGATAACACTGACCCCAGATCAGCGCTTATTAATGATAACACTGACCCCAGAACAGCGCTTATTAATGATAACACTGACCCCAGATCAGCGCTTATTAATGATAACACTGACCCCAGATCAGCGCTTATTAATGATAACACTGACCCCAGATCAGCGCTTATTAATGATAACACTGACTCCAGATCAGCGCTTATTAATGATAACACTGACCCCAGATCAGCGCTTATTAATGATAACACTGACTCCAGATCAGCGCTTATTAATGATAACACTGACCCCAGATCAGCGCTTATTAATGATAACACTGACCCCAGAACAGTGCTTATTAATGATAACACTGACCCCAGATCAGCGCTTATTAATGATAACACTGACTCCAGATCAGCGCTTATTAATGATAACACTGACCCCAGATCAGCGCTTATTAATGATAACACTGACCCCAGATCAGCGCTTATTAATGATAACACTGACCCCAGAACAGCGCTTATTAATGATAACACTGACCCCAGATCAGCGCTTATTAATGATAACACTGACCCCAGATCAGCGCTTATTAATGATAACACTGACCCAGATCAGCGCTTATTAATGATAACACTGACCCCAGATCAGCGCTTATTAATGATAACACTGACCCCAGATCAGTGCTTATTAATGATAACACTGACCCCAGAACAGCGCTTATTAATGATAACACTGACTCCAGATCAGCGCTTATTAATGATAACACTGACCCCAGATCAGCGCTTATTAATGATAACACTGACCCCAGATCAGCGCTTATTAATGATAACACTGACTCCAGATCAGCGCTTATTAATGATAACACTGACCCCAGATCAGCGCTTATTAATGATAACACTGACCCCAGATCAGCGCTTATTAATGATAACACTGACCCCAGAACAGCGCTTATTAATGATAACACTGACCCCAGATCAGCGCTTATTAATGATAACACTGACCCCAGATCAGCGCTTATTAATGATAACACTGACTCCAGATCAGCGCTTATTAATGATAACACTGACCCCAGAACAGCGCTTATTAATGATAACACTGACCCCAGATCAGCGCTTATTAATGATAACACTGACTCCAGATCAGCGCTTATTAATGATAACACTGACCCCAGATCAGCGCTTATTAATGATAACACTGACCCCAGAACAGCGCTTATTAATGATAACACTGACCCCAGATCAGCGCTTATTAATGATAACACTGACCCCAGATCAGCGCTTATTAATGATAACACTGACCCCAGATCAGCGCTTATTAATGATAACACTGACCCCAGATCAGCGCTTATTAATGATAACACTGACCCCAGAACAGCGCTTATTAATGATAACACTGACCCCAGATCAGCGCTTATTAATGATAACACTGACTCCAGATCAGCGCTTATTAATGATAACACTGACCCCAGATCAGCGCTTATTAATGATAACACTGACCCCAGATCAGCGCTTATTAATGATAACACTGACCCCAGAACAGCGCTTATTAATGATAACACTGACCCCAGATCAGCGCTTATTAATGATAACACTGACCCCAGATCAGCGCTTATTAATGATAACACTGACCCCAGAACAGTGCTTATTAATGATAACACTGACCCCAGATCAGCGCTTATTAATGATAACACTGACCCCAGATCAGCGCTTATTAATAATAACACTGACTCCAGATCAGCGCTTATTAAGGATAACACTGACCCCAGATCAGCGCTTATTAATGATAACACTGACTCCAGATCAGCGCTTATTAATGATGACACTGACCCCAGATCAGCGCTTATTAATGATAACACTGACTCCAGATCAGCGCTTATTAATGATAACACTGACCCCAGATCAGCGCTTATTAATGATAACACTGACCCCAGAACAGCGCTTATTAATGATAACACTGACCCCAGATCAGCGCTTATTAATGATAACACTGACCCCAGATCAGCGCTTATTAATGATAACACTGACCCCAGATCAGCGCTTATTAATGATAACACTGACCCCAGAACAGCGCTTATTAATGATAACACTGACCCCAGATCAGCGCTTATTAATGATAACACTGACCCCAGATCAGCGCTTATTAATGATAACACTGACCCCAGATCAGCGCTTATTAATGATAACACTGACCCCAGAACAGCGCTTATTAATGACAATAACACTGACTCCCGAACTGTGCCATGACAATAACACTGACCCCAGATCAGCGCTTATTAATGATAACACTGACCCCAGATCAGCGCTTATTAATGATAACACTGACCCCAGAACAGCGCTTATTAATGACAATAACACTGACTCCCGAACTGTGCCATGACAATAACACTGACCCCAGATCAGCGCTTATTAATGATAACACTGACAATAGTGTTTCCGAACCCTTTCTGACTGCGTCTCTCTCTCTCTCTCTCTCTCTCTCTCTCTTTGTGTGTGTGTGTGTGTGTGTGTGTGTGTGTGTGTGTGTGTGTGTGTGAGCAGGGTAGCAGCAGTCTTCTTGAGGATGATGATGATGAAGTGCGCAGTGTGTGTTCAGAGGGCAGTGAGGGTCCCCGGGGCCGCCGTAAAGCCAGGACAGCAGTGTGGGAGGATGAGGATGATGAGCAGGAGGAAGAGTGAGCACTGTTCTTCTTCTCTGCAGTGTGTGTGTGTGTGTGTGTGTGTGTGTGTGTGTGTGTGTGATGATGATGACTCTTCCTCTTCATCCTGCAGGGTGGACATGACGCAGCGCTCCCGCCGAGAACTGAAGAAGAGCGACGCCGAGACCAAGATGAGCAAACAGAGACTGCAGCAGCGGCTGAAGGAGCAGTGAGTGTGTGTGAGAGAGAGAGAGAGAGAGAGAGAGTGTGTGTGTGTGTGTGTGCGTGTGTGTGTGTGTGTGTGTGTGTGTGGAGAAATCACCCGCTTATTTACACTCTCAGAGACCTGTAGCTGTGTGTGTGTGTGTGTGTGTGTTCTCCAGGTTCCAGAAGGCCATGGGCGGCACACCGAGCTGGGCAGAGGAGGAGCACAGGACCAGCCGGAGGACAGGTGAGCACAGTAAACACTATAGTGAACACTCTACAGTGAACACTAGAGTAAGGATAGTACGGCCTCATCTGATTGGTCAAATAGATAAACATCCTGTGCATTAAACACACACACACACGCGCTCGGCTGATGAAACACACTCTCCTCTCCGCTGTGGATGGTGCCGGTGCTGATGGTGTCAGATGGTCCTGATCCGCTGTTAATGTTCCTCTTTATCTGCAGCAGATGATGATGAAGATGATGATGAAGATCTGCTGAGGAGGACCGCTAACTTCATCAGCTCATCAGACAGCCTGCCGAGAGGAGTGATCAGAGTACTGCATTCATTACTGCGCTCTGTGTGTGTGTGTGTGTGTGTGTGTCTGTGTGTGTGTGTGTGTCTGTGTCTGTGTGTGTGTGTGTGTGAAGCGTCTGGTCTGACAGTGTTTGTCTCTTTCAGATAAAGAAGTGTTTGAATGCGAATAGCGAGTGTGTGTCTGAGGCTCAGCTGACCGCATGTGCAGTTTCACCCGTCGGCTCAGATCGTGATGACGGCCGGCCTGGACCACTGCGTCTCGCTCTTCCAGGTACACCGCAGGGTTCAGGCTTAATGTCTTCAGTTTCACAAACACAGCTCTAGGCCTTTAGCAGCCTTCAATACCCTGAAATGTTGTCTTGTAGGTCTTGAATCATTTTAAACGGGTCTTCATTTTCATTTGTTTGTACCTTTCCCAGTACTGGGTTGCAGCTGGAAGGGCATCCGCTGTGTAAAACAAATGTCAGAGTAGTTGGCGGTTCATTCCGCTGTGGCGACCCCTGATTAATCAGGGAAAATGAATGAGTGAATGTAAAGCAACACGCATCTAATCACCAACAGTACATCTCAATGAGACTTTAGCCAAACAGTAATGTTCCAGCGGTCTGTTGTGCGCACCTCAGCTGTTGTGTAGAGGGTCTGCTTGTTTTGACAGATCATTTTAAATATATAATAGATGTAAAGTGCAGGAAATAACTCATTAGCATTAGTTTATTGATCAGGCAAGTGCATATTATTTCTGAATGTCCATTTAAAAGCCCTTCGCTCTTAGTCGTAAGCCCAGGTCAGATCACAGTTTTCATTGTCGATTATGAAAGTCGCTGTCAGATTATTATTATTATTATTTTATTTTATTTTTTGTCTTGATGAAGTCTTGTCTTGTCGTGGGTAATAGATGTGCCACACTACACGTTCCTTCAGTCACCCCGTGACGTCTATGATGAGCGTTATTTCCCAAAGCAGTCACAAGTGTTGCTGTAACAATGTTTATCATCTCAGTTTCAATGTTTGTATCTTATTTTAATCTCCGTAAACACGGATGCTTGCAGACCACTAATAACTACATTATTTAAGGGCATTCATTAAGACACGGACAGGATCAAACTCAGGATTCCTTTAATATTAAGATATTTTCTTTGAAGTCTAAATCTTTATTTTCCTGTCAGGGTTTTAGAGCTGAGCAAAACTATCGCTACATCTAACTATCGCGATGCTTTCTTTTAGGATAGTGTATCGATAGTCCAACCTCAAGTATCGATTCAAGTTGTGCCAAACGACCTCCTCCTCCGCTCCTGTAGATGTCGCTAACTCGCGATCAACAAAACGCCAAGTAGTGCGGTATCAGAAGCAAGAGTGAGCATGGCGGAAAATATAAAGGTGCCTCCAGCTTTTAGAGCTGACGTGTGGCTGCACTTTGGTTTTAACGCTATTAGGGCCGATGGCCTATAGACATCACGATGCTGAGCCAGCATCACCGATCCTCCGCCCTGCCCCCGTTGCAAACCCGCTCGTGTGAAACACACACTGAGGCCCCGTATACACTGATACAGCTTAGTTTAAATGACATTTCAGAACGAAAATGATCCACACTGGCGTTTCATCTGGCATTTCTGAACAGCCCTCCGTCTGCTGAAAACACACATCACGTGACCACACACACACACACACACACACTGTCATGCGCTCGTCTGAGCTCCAGAGAGCAGTGTACGGACTGTATATTTTATAGTCATTGGTACGGACAGTTTATCTAGGATGTACCGCTGGATGGCGTCTCACTATATGTTAGCTGTTAAACGTGATCTTTAATTAATCTCGTCTCTATCTAACGACTCTTCTGTGTTTTGATTCTCTCAGGTAACGTGTCACAGCATCAGTACACTGCTTCAGTCTTTCGCTTTCACACTTGTACTCAGTCATTTTAGTGTAAACCTCAGACACTGTTGGTTGGTTTCTGTTGTTTGTGCACCTTTTTTACCAAGCAAGTGTGTGGACGCCACAACGGCACAGTTCACTCTGCCTACTCATGCCAGAGTCCCGCGGAAAAATAAGTGATTGACAGGTGGTAATGTGTGTGTAACTTATCTTTATTTATTTATTTATGAGTAAAACACAGGCCATGCGGGTCAGGTAGTTGAAACGGTAGGCTACAAATAATTAATTAGTTATGAATTTATTAATTATTAAATAATTAATTCACCTCCCCCTATGACGACGATGGCATGGTCCATCACCATGTTTCACATTATACATGCCAAATTGGTCAACATCGCCCAACCCTAAACGCTATAGCAGAGAGTACTGAATTAGACAAAATAAATGCCATTTGTAAGCTTTGCAGTACACAGAGTGCTCTGTTCAGTCACACTGAGCAGTTCTAATGGATTGGAATGATGGAAAATAAATTGGAATTGGAATTTTAATTTGTCTGCGACTTTATCACGTTGTCAATATAATGCGACACACATACTAATACAAACTATTGCAATACATCACAACATTTATATTGTATCGTGACCCATGTATCGCAATTTGTATCGTATCGTGAGGCCCTTGTCAATACACAGCGCTACAGGGTTTCCTATTAAACAGTCACTCAGCTGAACTCGCCGTGAGTGAGACGGAGAAAATGAAAGCACATCAGCACTGAGGAAAAATCAGATGCTCATGACGTGATCTTCAAAATAATGACATATTAAAACATTAGCAAATATCGGACAGAGTTCTGTGATACAGCCATCACAGTGAGGCTTCATTACGTTCTTATTTTCCTCAGAACTAAACTAATCATCTGCCGTATAGTTGAGCAGTGGAGGGCCACAAACAAACCTATGATTCACATATTTTTATTGGTAAAAAATGAAGAGATTTCGTTTGCTCTAATCTTTATCTTAATTTGAAAGTATGTTTTGTTGGTCAGTTATCAATAAACAAGAGTGACCAATAACATCAGAGGTGAAGCGCTTCCAAACCAGTCCGCTATATGCGCCAAACACAGACTGCTGTGAGATTGTGTTGGTTTGGTGAATATAATAATAATCTAGCCTAGATAAAATGAAAGTGAAGTATTGACCGTTTCAGAGACGCCGATATTATCTGAATACGCAGGAGCTGCTGCTGCAGTGTGTTCACAGCACTGAACATCTTCCCAGATTACCTCTGAAGAACAGACTCTGCTGACGGCTGAGAGAACTCAGAGACTGGCTGTGAGATGGAGATGTCTGCATGTGTGTGTCAGTCTGTCAGATCAAACTGCTTAAAACACCTTCATATTTTAGAAAAGGTAGTGAAAGTTTGCAGAACCAATGATCTATGATCAATGATCCACCCGTGACCCACCCATGAGTAAATCTGCAGCCTGTTTTCTGATCACCTGACCGGCGCATTAACGGCAGCACCCACTGAGATAACCCAGAACTGATGAGCTCCTGCCCAGAGTCACCCACGAGACAGAACTCATCATGAAGAGCCAGAGAAACTGAATCATGCTAGACTCTGTGCTGGTGTCGTGAGGCGTCGCAGGCCGGGTATCGGCTGTGGTGAACTATGCACATTACAGGAGGAGAAACCATTGAATCTTGTGTCTCGACGCCCATTTGTTGTTTACGAGTCCCCCGACACCTTACGCCAAGGAAATCATGCCGAAATCGACAAATTCGTGTGATCTGACCAGGGCTTCATATAAGTCTGAGTTTAATCTTCATGGTCTTATAAAGGTCTTAAATCTGAGTTGGTGAGTCTGCAGAAACCTGCTGCTGCTGTGTGTGTGTGTGTGTGTGCGGATGTTTACATCTACAACCCAGAACACTGAGCTCTGTGACTCATCTGGATGATGATCCGCTAGTATTGTTATAGAGGTGTGTGTGTGTGTGTGTGTTCATCTCCTCACTGCTGCTCTTCTCCTGCACAGGTGGATGGGAAGAGTAACCCAAAGATCCAGACGGTGCGCCTGGAGAAGTTCCCGGTGCGGAGAGCTGCGTTCAGCGCTGACGGAGAGCAGATCGTGGCCACGGGCATGAGGAATAAACTCTTCTACATCTACGACATGATGGAGGGCAGGGTCATCCCCGTGACCAGTGTGAGAGGTGAGATCTGGAGCCGCGTCTCACACACACACACACACACACACACACACACCACAGTGCTGCTCCGTCTGTCAGCTGCAGCAGGTAAACACCCGTGACTCCGCATCAGCAGTGTGTGTGTCTGTGTGTCCGGCAGGTCTCCGTGAGCAGAGGGTCTCAGACTTCCAGGTTTCTCCAGATGGGAAGTTCCTTCTGCTGTCGGGAACCTCAGGATATCTCCATCTCATGACCACAAAGGTATCACAGCCCTGCACTTCCTGTTCTGAGAGGAAGCAGTCCTGATATAGAGTCTCACTGATCTCCATCTGTACTCAGGGTTTCTGCGGGGTCTTAAAGTCTAAAATTTAAAATTGAAATTTAAGGCCTTAAATAGTCTTCAATTGGCTGTTCTGGGGTCTGTAATATTTGTGCACAGGTCTTATTTTTCCCATGTCCACGTAACGCTACATCTGATGCTCATTTAAATTCTTGTTGCTTGGTTTTGGTGGTGTTGTAGTTCTTTACTTCACTAGTCCATATGTAATTTGCGGTATCACAACTACAAATGAGACCAGCATGCAATAGCCAATCAGCATTCTGCTATTGAACTCAGCGCGCGGCGAATGTGACGTCATCGCTGTGTTTGCGGAGGTTCGCTTTGGGTGCGTGCGTCTTGATTTCGGCTGGCGGAGCTCACGTAATGTTTTGAGACTGGAGTGAACAGTTCACACGGCGCCGCATTTGACTTGAGTTGAAGATGAAACACTTTGAAGAGATTTTGTCTGAAACAGCACGACTGTACACATCTTTATCATCCGTGGGAAAGGAGGAAAGTTTTTGTAAAAGTTTGGAAAAACCTGAGAGATCAGTCTGTTCAAACAAATAAAGAGGCCATGCAAAAGCTGAGACCCAGGTGGTTTTAATATTACAGAATATGTTTTTCCACCAGTCACAGGTTCTACACTGATGTAAATATTACAATTCTGAATTTAAAACAATTTACAAGTTACAAACTAAAATTAAGTTACAAATGATGTCTTTAATACTAGTTTAAGTCAGAATTATTCGCCCCCCTTTGATATTGTTTTCTTTATTAAATATTTCCCAAATGATGTTAACAGAGCAAGGAAATGTTCACAGTATGTCTGATAATATTTATTCTTCTGGAGAAAGTCTTATTTGTTTTATTTCGGCTAGAATAAAAGCAGTTTTTAATTTTTTAAACACCATTTTAAGGTCAATATTATTAGCCTCTTTAAGCTATATATTTTCTCAATAATCTACAGAACAAACCATCATTATACAATAACTTGCCTAATTCCCCTAACCTGCCTAGTTACCCTAATTAACCTAGTGAAGCCTTTAAATGTCACTTTAAGCTGTATAGAAGTGTCTTGAAGAATATCTAGTCTAATATTATTTACTGTCATCATGACAAAGAGAAAATAAATCAGTTATTAGAGATGAGTTATTAAAACTATTATGATTAGAGATGTGTTGGAGAAATCTGCTCTCTGTTAAACAGAAATTGAGGATAAAATAAACAGATGGGCTAATAACTCTGACTGTAACTGGAAAGGAATATCTGAACCTATCAGTTTACAGTATATTGATGCCCAATTTCTGGGCTTTATTGGTGATAATGGTCATGAATGTTGGATCATTATTGCCTTTTAGCTCATAAGTAGAGGACAGAAACTAGCCAGACAGTAATGTGGGAATTGTGGAGTGGGCAAAGATAGAAAATAAAAGCGTCAGTGTTTTGAGTAAGCGTACTACTTTGTTTTTATTCTTGCCATAATAAAAAATATAATAGTAGAGCGACCCATGTTCTGTTGCCATTAATATTTAACTGTAATAGGTAGAAGTGTCTGAGATATGAACAAAAGCAGGTGATGCTTCATTTAGCTTTAAACAATCTTTAACAGTTATAAAAATCTTTATAATAAATTATAAAAATAATAAAAACATCTATCTCGAATGATATTAATGATATGATGTAGTTCTGGAAACCGTTTCTCCGTCTGACTTTACTGTCTGTGTGTTTTGAGCACCCCCTGTCATTATAAGAGTATCTCAATGGCGAACAGGGCGAGTATAAAAGCCTCGTCTGTGTCTTGAGGTGCGCCATGTGGACCAGGAGAAGGTATAAATCAGACTTAAGATGTTGGTTTGTTTGTTTTTTCTGTGGTTCAGTGCTGCATCTAGCCTGTCTTCAGTACTGTTCAGTTAGAATACATTTATTTCACCACTCATGATGGATTGTGTATTTTCTCTTTGTGTTTGTGTGTTTTTGATATTGTGATAAAGCTCTTAAATTTAATACTTAATGCTCTTAAAAGTCTTCAATTTGACATTATGATATCTGCAGAAACCCTGGTACTTCATCAAGCTAGTGTGTGTGTGTGTGTGTGTGTGTGTGTGTGTGTGTGTGTGTGTGTGTGTGTGTGTGTGTGTGTGTCAGGGATTTTTGTGTTCTTGGTTTTCTCCATGATCGTTCAGTATAGTGTGTGTGTGTGTGTGTTTCCTCTTCAGACGAGAGAGGTGGTGCGCAGTATGAAGCTGAACGGCAGTGTGTGCAGTGCTGGTTTCACTGCAGATGGCAACACCATTTTCAGCAGCTCCCGTAAACATATACACACACACACACACACACACACACACACACAACTGCTGTCTGTTATTCTGTGTGTGTTTGTTGGTGTGTCCGCCTGCACTGATTTTCCTGTGCGTGTGTGTGACAGAGGACGGTGAGGTGTTTGTCTGGGATGTGCAGAGCAGTCGGTGTGTGAAGAAGTTCACTGATGAAGGCTGCGTCAGAGCAACGTCCCTGTGTGTGTCCAGAGATGGACGATATCTGGCCTGCGGGTGAGTGTGTGTATGTGTATGTGTATGTGTGTGTGTGTGTGTGTGTGTGTGTGTGTGTGTGTGTGTGTGTGTGTGTGTGTGTGTGTGTGTGTGTGTGTGTGTGTGTGTGTGTGTGTGTGTGTGTGTGTGTGTGTGATTCTGCAGAAACTCAAACTGCCCAGTAAAACGACACACAACTACAACCATTCTGACTAGAGAATTTTAATTCAGTGCGTGTGTGTGTGTGTGTGTGTGTGTGTGTGTGTGTGTGTGTGTGTGCGTGCGTGTGTGTGTGCAGTTCTCAGAGCGGTGTGGTCAACATCTACTCTCAGTCAGACTGTCTGCAGCTGTCGGAGCCCAAACCGCTGAAGGCCGTGATGAACCTGCTGACGCCGGCCACGAGTCTGAGCTTCAACAGCACGTCTGAGATCCTGGCCATCGGCTCCCGAGCGGACGACGAGGCCTGCCGACTGGTACAGTAGAGGATCAATAGTGTTGATGATCAGTAATGTCCATCAGTCGTGTGTTTAGCTGCGCTGGTGTTGGTGTGTACCCTGATACACTCCTGCAGGCCTGTGTTATAGATGGGGTCAGGGTTATTGTGTACAGTGATCTCTCTGTCATGATGTCTCCTGATCAGTGTGTGTCCTCCTCAGGTTCATCTCCCCAGCCTCTCAGTCTTCAGTAATTTCCCACAGTTCCGCAAGAAGACCATCTTCCGCACCCAGAGTCTGGATTTCTCCCCGAGGAGCGGCTTCCTGTCTGTGGCCAATAATAAAGGAGCTGCGCTGCTCTTCAGGTCTGCACACACACACACACACACACACACACACACACACACACACACACACACACACACACACACACACACACGGGCAGAGAATCATGCATCAGCACTATCCACCCTTAATAGTGTTAAATCTATCTAGTGTGTTGTAAACTGGAGCATGTTGAAGAGCACACATGAGGTGCGTCCCCAATCACACACTTGTGCACTATTCTACACTGTTTTATAGTGTGATAGTGTCAGGAGTGTGTTCACACTGAAAACTCCAACAATAATAAGTGTGCATTAATGACCCGGATGCTGCGCTCATTCAGCCGGTGAACAGGAGTGTGTAATGATGGACACTTCACACACTCAGAGTGGAGCCTTCGGCGCTCATGTTGGATTACTCTACAGTCCCTCTAGTTTCTCGTGATTCTGCGATCGCTGAATTCAACGCTAAATCAAGAAGAAGTTGCACATTTCTGTGATCCTGCAAGTCTTATTAAAACAAAATAATCGCAAAAATACGTCAATAATCTCATAAAACCACAGAGTTCTAAACCATATAATCAAATTCAGTTTATTTCAGTGCGCAGTGAATTGTTTTACATGACTTCTAGACGTGCATATGCAGCGCACGAGATGTATTTGAGTGTCTCTGGAAAAATGACGACTCATCTGAGCCCTCACTATCATGACATTACACTGAAGGGCTGGGGGATTGTTTTGCAGCCTGTGTGTGCAGTAAGCAGATGTGGATGAAGCGTGAGAGATTTACAGGTGAAGTCAATGCACACGCGATTAGACATGCTGAGGCACACACTGGGCGTTTTGACGCGCTTCAGTCTGCAATAAAGTGAGCAATGGAACAGACAGTAAAGCAAGCAGCTGACAATGATGGAGGCTGGTTGATGGATGACGGCCGCTGGACGTGACCTAATCGAAGGACGTTATTTGTGCTTTACATGTATGGCTAGTAGGGTTGGGCGATGTGGACCAATTTGGCATCGTACAATGTCTAATGTGAACATTGGCGATGGATGATGGTATCGTAGGCGGGGTGGGGGTGGATAAATATCAATTCATTCATAACGAATTTAATAATTGTAGCTGACTGTTTTCACCAGCTGACCCACATGGTCTTTGCTTTACCCATAACCAAACCATAAATATAGAAAGTTACACACAGATTACCACCTGTCAATCACTTGTTTCAGCGGCACTCTGGCATGAGGGATCTGTGTGGTTATAATGGCTTTTACCCCACAGCTGCTGGACGAGACGAGAGTTGATTTGGGAGTTCACTGTAGTTTGTTTTGTGATTGATGAAAACTTCCTTATTTTAGTATTATTATGAGGAAATAATAACTAGTAAAGATGCTAGAGCTCCACCTGTTTTGGTTGCATATGCACTCGAAATTTAATGTGACCAAAAAATATACATATTTGAAAGCATTTGTGCGAGTGCAGAAAATTGTTGCTGTGTGACCTGTTTCCACTGCAGAATCCTCACGGCGCGCAGATTTAGGAGACATTTATGCAGGATCCATCTTTGCACCTAAAGACGCCAAACGCAGCGCTCAGGAGCAGATTAAAACAGTTGTTATGTGAACTTGCTGAAGTAAAGAAAGCCCACAATACGTGCACCGCCTTTGTGCTCCTCTTATTGGCCACTGCGCTAGAACTGAACGTGAATGGATTGGTTAATATCAGCTGTCAATCACTCAGTCAATGCCTTCTGCCTTCACATGACAGGAGCTGCAACCGTGAAGATGACAGAATGACAATAACACTGACAGATTTAGTTTTAGAAAGCACCTAAAGTTAAATAATGGCACATCTTATTAGTGATCATGTGCTGAATGTTAATCCACCATTTACACTTTTCCAAGAGTGGATAAAAGACTTCCAGTGGCTTCAAGTCCGCTATGAAGATAACTAAAGCCGTTCACTGTAGAGTCTGTGGGACGGGGTTTACAGGTAACAGCGTTTGACACTGAATCTACACATGTTAAGCGCGAGAGGTGCTGTATAATCCTTCATTTAATCCTCACCATGCTGTCAGCCGTGCAGACGGCAGGTATATGTACAATTTAACAGCTCATGAAAAGACCGTTATTGCTATTAAGATGACGTGCAAATAATAAGTTATATATCAATATACATGTGGGGCGGGGCGATGGATCACAAGTTTATTGGCTATCAGTGATGGACGATGGCATCGTCTATTGGCCCAACCCTAGTGGCTCGTAGCCTGTTATGATGTTCATCATGAAATCGGTAAATGATTTCGTTTAACTTTTCCTGCCGTTAATGAGAGAAAAGGCTTTCCTGGCAATCTGTGTTTACAGTAGAGAAAACCCTAACACATGTCCTGAGGGAGGTACATGTCAGATTCTCCAGTGAGGGAAATCTGAGTGAGAGAAGGTTTTCAGCATTAAAATGAGTTCTACAACCTTCCTTTGACTTAATCTCTACTGTTTTAGATCTTGACTAAACACCACAATAAAGAAACTTTTATGATTTGTGTCATTGTCACTTTGTCAATGCACACCTAACATAGTCGGCTACCTAACATGGTGAATAAGATATTTATTATGTTATATATATATATTTTAATCGCAGAATTGTCTGCAAATTTCTGATAATTACCGCCACAAAATCAGTCAATTTTATCGCAAAAAATCACAAAAAACTAGGGCGTCTGACTGACTTTATGTTGGATTGTGAAAGCAGTATTCTCCCTCGACAGTGATTATAGCGCCTCCTGATGGTGAACGCGGTTATACTCGGGGCAGGTATTATCTGGTAGTTTGGTCATTTATTTCACTGATTTGGCAAACGTCATCAGGGAAACGGTTTAAATTTCCGCTTAGTAAAAAGATGTGCATAGTGTATAGTGGATAAGTGTATAGTGTATAGTGTGCCATTTGGGACGCAGCTACACTGAATGTGTTATGGATGCTCTGCTGTAGAAGGAAACTCATAATTAATTGATAATTAATTTAGGAGATTAGCTGATTTATTGAGTGAATATACACTACTGTTCAGCCATTCAGATAAACTAAATGAAGTGAGTTTGGAATAGACAGACGTCCTGGTGAATGGTGGACTTTTATTATTGATTAGTCCTGATGGAGGCTGATCTGCTCTACATCAGCAGTTTCCTGCTCCATCAGTGTTTGATGATGATGATGATGATGATGATGATGAGTGTGTACAGTGAGAGGATTGCTCTGTCTGATGCTTTATAATCATCTGTTCTTCTCTTTTGTCTTCAGGCTTCTTCATTATTCTGACTTCTGAACAGCACAGCTAATGACTGAAGTCTAATCTATAATCAATGACCGGAGCGTTCCCCGTCTGTGTCCTGCGCTGATGATGCTCTGCTTATCTATGAGCGTTTATATGTTATATGTTTGAACACACTGTTGAATAAACACACACACACACCTCATGTTTACTGTGTTAGAGTCCTTTATTGCTGAAGCATGGTGTAGTAGACGGTGTTGCTGTAAAGATTCTTAAACACAGATTATACTAATACAGTTTCTTGCAAAAATATAAAACGCTAATATAAAGACCTGATATACTTTCACCAGAATCTATTCTCTGATGAAGCTTTAGAGGAAAACAGAAGATAAACACACACACAGCGCTGTCTGAACACTGAACAGCTCCTTTAGTCACTGTAAAAGCTGAAAGCTGCAGATTATTGACGTCCGTGAGCTTATTCACGCTCTGATAATGTCTCTGAGCACTCATCATGCTGCTTCACTATTTCCTCCCGTTTTGCCCATACGCGGGTCACTTTTAGCATGTGAGAAACAACATTTTGCTCAGAAGTATGCAGTTTTGCTCTTTATCAAGATCTTTAATATATACATATATCACTAACAGGCCACTGTATCACAACATCCACACACACACACACACACACACACACAGCTTTCCCTTGCTGAAATCACTCTGAGTGAGGCTGAAGACGGCAAATATTCCACATGAACACCGAACATAGAAACTGTACAATTCAACACACAGACTGCAGGAGAACAGCCTTATTCCTGCGCGCGCGTGTGTGTGTGTGTGTGTGTGTGTGTGTGTGTGTGTGTGTGTGTGTGTGTGTGTGTGTGTGTGTGTGTGTGTGTGTGTGTGTGTGTGTGTGTGTGTGTGTGTGTGTGTGTGTGTGTGTGTTTTTCGCTGGTGTGGATGTTCAGTATTTTCAGCTTCAGGGCTTGAATGAAGCCGGCCGGAACTTCATCTCAGTGAAGGGAATGGAGAAATCCTGGCCTTTCCACGCCGTCCAGATCACACCCTGAACACACACACACACACACACACACTCTTCAATCTTGACAGACTACATCATTGGAAAGGTGTAAGACTTCTGAACATCTTTCACCACAGTTTATGTAGGAAGAGGAAAAGATTAAAACACTTTTACTCGTGTGTTCATGGTTATATAATATTACAGTCTAAATAAAGCCATCATGACACTATATATCATAACATTTCCATATATTATTGAAGGATATTACTGAGCAACAGTGATTTATTATTTTTCAGCGAGGACACTGATCAGAGTCGTGAAGCTGTACTGCAGCAATACACATGTAGGAAAATGTTTATAGAGGACAGATTCAAACCAAACTACTGAATTATTCTTAATACTAATATTCTCAAAAGTAGTGAAAAACAGTTCTCATTTCTGAACACAGGGGGCGCTCATGTGTGGTCACTAATGCAAACTGAAGGTCTCCTGGTGGTCGTGTCGGGTACTGCAGCCGAACTAAACCTGACAAAACTTCAGATTTGGAAGATCAGTTTTGATATTTAGCTTTGATTTTCCATGTATTGTAGATTAAAACCAGTGTTTAAATTGAGATTTTATGTAATGGAATAAAATATAAATGTATTGTTACTTTCATAAACATAAAGGCACATCTTTAGTTTTATTTAACTTTTGAACTTTCCCCCTTCTGCTGTAATCTGACGTCTGTTTATTTATTTGTTTTATTGAAGCAACTGTTATTTAATATGAATACACCCGGCCGTCACCCTGCAATATAATAATCATTCCCACTAGAGAGACAACACCAGCTGGAGGAGCTAACAGTGTCTAACTCTGATCAGTGTTTATTCCAGAGACCAAACACACACACACACACACACACACACAACAGCGGAAACACAACACTGCTGTCTTTAGTAAACCTTCATTCGTGAGAGAAACTCAACCAGGAGAAGGAAATGATGGCCTAAATGTGAACTCTGTGTGTGTGTTTGCAGTTTGTGTGTAGTGTTTATAACTGCATTGTGTGTGTGTGTGTGTGTGTGTGTGCGCACCTGGTGGTTGGAGCTGGTGTTGTACAGGCCATTCAGGTTGGCCTCATGGCAGTTCTTGTACCACCATCCACCCCTGTAGGACATGGCGCAGCGGGTGATGAAGGGCCGAGGGTCTCTGTCCCGCGTAGAGAACGGCCGACCACTGTGGTACGACAGAGAGTCTCCTGAAACACAGGAAACACACACAGAGGAAATCAACAACAGCAGAGGGAGAAAGAGGAAAAACTAGTGAAGAAGAGCAGAGAGGAAATGAAGAGAAGGAGAGTAAAAGTAACCCATTCACCGGCGGTGCCCGAGTATCCTGCGATGCGCAGCGTGTAGTGCCTCTTGGCGGTGTCGATGGTGAAGGAGGAGTATCGAGCGTACGCTGACTCTGTCCCCGCCTGCAGATCCACACGCAGCTCCATCGGCACCGACTGGGTGAAGTTATGGAGCAGCTCATTCCCTACACACACACACACACACACACACACACACACACACATGCACAGCACAAGTAGAATACCGTAAACTTTGGTAGAGGTTTGGTATCCTCTACTGTCCATCACCACACACACACACACTGCTCACCCATCCAGAACTCTCCGTCCAGCGTCCCGAAACCGCTGCTGTATTCCCTCCAGCGCCTGAAGAAGTTTGTCTTTCCGTCAATTCTTCTCTGAAACACCTGCAAACACACAGAACACAGCCGTCAGCGAGTGTGTAGTGCTGAGATTTGAGGAGTGCGGTTCTGAGATTTGAGGAGTGCGGTTCTGAGATTTGAGGAGTGCGGTTCTGAGATTTGAGGGGTGCGGTTCTGAGATTTGAGGAGTGCGGTTCTGAGATTTGAGGGGTGCGGTTCTGAGATTTGAGGGGTGCGGTTCTGAGATTTGAGGAGTGCGGTTCTGAGATTTGAGGAGTGCGGTTCTGAGATTTGAGGGGTGCGGTTCTGAGATATTGAGGGGTGCGGTTCTGAGATTTGAGGGGTGCGGTTCTGAGATTTGAGGAGTGCGGTTCTGAGATTTGAGGAGTGCGGTTCTGAGATTTGAGGAGTGCGGTTCTGAGATTTGAGGGGTGCGGTTCTGAGATATTGAGGGGTGCGGTTCTGAGATTTGAGGAGTGCGGTTCTGAGATTTGAGGGGTGCGGTTCAGAGATATTGAGGGGTGCGGTTCTGAGATTTGAGGGGTGCGGTTCTGAGATTTGAGGAGTGCGGTTCTGAGATTTGAGGGGTGGGGTTCTGAGATTTGAGGAGTGCGGTTCTGAGATTTGAGGGGTGCGGTTCTGAGATTTGAGGAGTGCGGTTCTGAGATTTGAGGAGTGCGGTTCTGAGATTTGAGGGGTGCGGTTCTGAGATTTGAGGAGTGCGGTTCTGAGATTTGAGGGGTGCGGTTCTGAGATATTGAGGAGTGCGGTTCTGAGATTTGAGGGGTGCGGTTCTGAGATTTGAGGGGTGCGGTTCTGAGATATTGAGGAGTGCGGTTCTGAGATTTGAGGGGTGCGGTTCTGAGATTTGAGGAGGGCGGTTCTGAGATTTTGAGGAGTGCGGTTCTGAGATTTGAGGGGTGCGGTTCTGAGATTTTGAGGGGTGCGGTTCTGAGATTTTAAGGGGTGCGGTTCTGAGATTTTGAGGGGTGCGGTTCTGAGATTTAAGGGGTGCGGTTCTGAGATTTGAGGGGTGCGGTTCTGAGATTTTAAGGGGTGCGGTTCTGAGATTTTGAGGAGTGCGGTTCTGATATTTTGAGGGGTGCGGTTCTGAGATTTTGAGGGGTGCGGTTCTGAGATTTGAGGGGTGCGGTTCTGAGATTTGAGGGGTGCGGTTCTGAGATTTTGAGGGGTGCGGTTCTGAGATTTTGAGGGGTGCGGTTCTGAGATTTGAGGGGTGCGGTTCTGAGATTTTGAGGGGTGCGGTTCTGATATTTTGAGGGGTGCGGTTCTGAGATTTTGAGGGGTGCGGTTCTGAGATTTGAGGGGTGCGGTTCTGAGATTTTGAGGGGTGCGGTTCTGAGATTTTGAGGGGTGCGGTTCTGAGATATTGAGGGGTGCGGTTCTGAGATTTAATAAGGAAAGTTTAATGACAGATACAGTTTGTCCAAATAATAAGTGATCAGAGGCATATTGATGACAGTTCATAATGCCCTCATTACAATCATGTTTATGTCAGATTTATGACAAGTTTTCTTGATAAACACACACAGGGGTCACAGTGGGATTATTAAGGTGTCATGACAGTCTTATGAACACTTCCTTCAAGTAATCAGCTTCTTTATATTGTTGCAAAATTAATATTAGTTACCTGCTGCCTCCAGAGACTCAATGTGCCAGAGTGATGTACCCTAACGAGTGATCTACCCTAATGAGTGATCTGCCCTAACGAGTGATCTACCCTAACAAGTGATCTACCCTAATGAGTGATCTACCTTAACGAGTGATCTACCCTAATGAGTGATCTACCCTAACAAGTGATCTACCCTAATGAGTGATCTACCTTAACGAGTGATCTACCCTAATGAGTGATCTACCCTAATGAGTGATCTACCCTAACGAGTGATGTACCCTAACGAGTGATGTACCCTAATGAGTGATCTACCCTAATGAGTGATCTACCCTAATGAGTGATCTACCCTAATGAGTGATGTACCCTAACGAGTGATGTACCCTAACGAGTGATGTACCCTAATGAGTGATCTACCCTAACGAGTGATCTACCCTAATGAGTGTCACTGTTACTGATGTCTACAGATAATAAACCCCTAACTAGTGTCCACACTGTATGGTGAAGCTGTTCTCCATCAACTCTTCAGTGTTTGTGTGTAGTATCTGTGATCTGCCGTACACACACACACACACACACACTCACCGTCCAGCCTCCTCCATCAGTCTCCATGTCACAGTAGACCCTCAGCGGACGGCCGGATCTCCCCTGCGGGAACACCTCCACCGGGCCGGACTCCAGCGCTCCGTTCTGCCGCTCCTGAGAGCAGTCTGTGGGGAAGGGGAAGCGGAGACTCCCTGCGGAGGAAAACTGCGCTCAGAAACACCCGAGAAACACACACACTCACAGGGGACCACATTCACTCTCGCAGAGCACACACTGCTAAAACATCTAAAGATTCTTAATCCAGAAGCATTTTCTAGACGAGCCCAACATATAGTCTGGTGTTCAGAATGATCGAGTCAAAATGAAGAGTTTCTCCTCAAAACAAGCAGAGTAATCTGACAATGGGCAGCAGAATACTGCAGTTTATCCTGCTGAGATGAGTTTCTGCTGCCCATTGGCGATTACTCTGCTGAACTAACTTTGTAATCTGGGTTAAACAAAGAGCTCTGATCGCACACACTTACCAAATCTGTAGCGACAGGACAAAAAGGAGACGAGTGACAAATCCGGATTTCACCATTTCCAGATGTGAAAAGCTCTCGGGTAAAAATGTTCCTTACAAACGCGTTTCTGTCGCGTGTCGCGTGCACTGTAATCCACACGTGAGTCCAGCAGCTCTCTCATAGAGAGAAAATGAAAACAAAACCTTGTTGCAGCACACCAATAAACGCAAAACCGATGACTCGTGTCTCCAAATTCTTGTTCTTTCACTTGTTTTAGCAACACAGCGTGGCGTCTCTCTGCCGTCTGTACAGCGTAAACTGTCTCCGGAGCTATCATGCATATTAATGAAGTTTTGCGTCATACACAATAGAGCGCGCTGATTGGTTTGAAGCACGTCTTCTCATGAATTAATGCCGCACACTCACATACGTCAGAATGTCCGCGAAAAGACAGACAGCCACTCTCCAGGCTGGATTTACACCTATGTATCTCATGATCGTGACGCAGCTTCAAAAATTCGTTTCAAACCGGAAGAACGAATTTGCTCAAAATAACGCAAAAACAACCAATTTTCACTTTTTAGTGCGATATATGTGTCCTAATAGTGTTTATAGCAGCGTGGGACACAGATATGACTGACAACAGCTCAACACATGTGTTCTGGTGTTTCGTGGCCCTTTAAGAATCTTTAGACATTTGGACTGGAAACAGGACACACACACTCTGTATTTCTGCAGTGCACACACACTATCTGGGAGACTCCTCAACACCTCCTGCATTAATAAAGCTCTTCTGGGTTGTGTGTGTGTGTGTGTGTGTGTGTGTGTGTGTGTTGTGTGGGTGTGTGTGTGTGTGTGTGTGTGTGTGTGTTGTGTGTGTGTGTGTGTGGTGTGTGCTGAATGTAATCCTGAGCGTCTCCTGCAGGGAAACACTCTGATAATCAGCATTATGGAGGATCAATAACTGAAGCAGGAATATCAGACACGCACCGGTGGTGAAGTGTGTGTGGACGGTGTGTGTGTGCAGTCCTGCTCTCTCCGCCTGCAGCTGCGCAGTGTACACTGATGAGGGCACGAGACGGCGCAGATGCAGCTCTGAGACTCCGGCATCCAGAACCAGCTCCTGTGTGCAGAAACACACACATATTCTGCAGTCAGCACACATAGACACGCATGCATGCACACACACACACACACACACACACACACACACACAATAGACAACACACACACACACACACACCACACAACAACACAACACACACACACAACAACAACACACAACACAACAACACACACACACCTTCTTGTCCTGCTGGTCAGTGTAGTAGCTCAGCCTGTATCCGCTGATGGGAGATTCAGGTGGTCTCCATGACAACACTGCACTGCGGGGGGTCACCGGTGTGGCCTTCAGGTCACGGGGACCGTCTTCTGCCTGTCCAGCACCTGAACACACACACACATCAGCACAACCCAGAACACACACACACACACAAACACACACACACACACACACACACACACACACACACACACACACACACACACACACACACACACACACACACACTGACCGCTGGTGGTGCTGAAGGCTGTGCTGCTGCTGGAGCTGCTCTGCTCCCCCCGCCGGCTGCTGATGCTGACGCTGTAACGGGTGGAGGAGTGGAGCGACTGCAGGTGATGCTGCGCTGCATTCCCCGACACACTGATGGAGACGGCAGAGTCTGGAGCTTCAGGAGGACACACACACACACACACACATGTAAAGCTCAGCTGCTGCAGGTCACAGGTAACCACAGGCTCTGGTGCTGATCAGTGCAGGTCAGAGGTCAGAGGTCAGAGGTCGGCGGTGTGCTCACCTGCATCAGGACTGTAGATGATCCTGTAGTGGTCTACAGTGGCCAGAGCCGGTCTCCAGATCAGCAGAGCTTTACTGTCTGT
>CAIGQS010000253.1:0-10000 GCA_903798195.1 Danio kyathit
GTATATATATATATATATATACAGGGCTTTACATTAACACCCGCCAACCCGCCAAATGCGGGGTAGATTTCAGTGGTGGCGGGTAAGACAGACACTCCCACTAGCCACTTTGGCTGGTTGAAAATAATTTAACCGGATAATAATTCATAAAAGCAGGGTTTGACAATAAGGATGGTCCAATATGCATGCAAAGGCGATCTTAGAATTGAGAAGCAACACGACTGACAAAAATAATTGCGTTCGCGTGAGCAATAAAACAGCAGATGAATACCGAATGAAAGGATGATCACTCGCAGCTGAGGTGATGCGCGCGACTGTTGCGTGAAGCAACTGTGTCTAGAAACACAGCTGATGTGATCGGTTCTCTTTCAAATAGACTAGACAAAAAGTGATGGACATGCACCCACAGTCCTGCTGCTTTCAAGAGCTCCAGATTTGTATTTTTGTAAGCAGCACCGGTTGCTTTCACTTTCACCATTATTTGATCAGATTATTAATGGGTCTAACGTTAACCGTGTGCGTTATAATCCTTTCATTATCACACGGTATGTTTATTACCTGCTTTCTTTTGCGTAATGTGGTTTAATTATCATTTTTTACAATAACATTGCTTTAATGGGAGATTACTGCCCATTTATGTGTAGTAAACTGCTGATCCTGGACCTTTAGCCAGGACAGATTACTGTGCATATGTTTTGTTAAATAAAAAGTATAGTAAACAGCTATATTATGCTTGTTTTGACACATTTAAAATTTGTGGCTAAGAAATAATTAATTGTTTATGTTTGGTGTGGTCAGAGATAAATTTGGTAAATCCTTCATTTTGAGCTCTGAAAATGATGTGAAATAAAAACTAATTGTAATACTATGAAACCATGACCCATTTGCTCATGAACATTGAGCAAGCTCATACACGACACACAAAAAGTGAAATGGAGAAAACGCAACATCTAAATCAAGTCATTTTAGCATGTCAAGTCATATTTATGTGTATAAAATATATTTTCCCAACTATAAAATTGTGGCTAGTGAAAATGGCGAGTGGCTAGTAATGTTGGAAAACTACTAGCCACCGTGGCTGCTGATCAAAAAAGCTAATGTCAAGCTCTGTATATATATATATATATATATATATATATATATATATATATATATATATATATATATATATATATATATATATATATATATATATATATATGCATATTTATAAACATGCCAATACATATAATCTAACATACCAAAAAAAATTTTATGAAGAAAATGAATCTCAAATATTTATTTCTTATACATTTGTCACTCTTTATAAAGCATAAACACATGCAAAATAATTGTTAGTATCTGTTTTGTTTGTACATGCATTAACATATGTAAATATAAATTTTTATGCATATTTATAAACATGCAAATACATATAACCTAACATGCAAAAAAGAATTTTATAAAGAAAATACATCAAATATATTCTGATTAATTTGTTTATAAAGAAATGTAGGCTTGCTTAAATAACAGACATGTTGATCAGAGCATGCTCAGTGTATCTGCATAGACATGCGTATGCGTGCGTGTGTGCGTGTGTGTGTGTGTGTGTGTGTGTGTGTGTGCACATCTACATCAGTGGCGGCTCATTTGAATTCTGCTATCTTCATCTTCTGCTTTTCTGTGGTCTTTGAAGCCATCAGGAGCAGAACCGCTATAATCAAAGCTTCAGGAAAAGCGTCTGCTCTCTGCCAGTGTGTAGGAGTATCAGAGCTCCGGCTATCTCTGCGTCCACATCCAGACACACTGCACAACATCAGCTCAATCAACAGACACTTTATTTGCTGTGAGTGGGAGACTGACACACACACACACACACACACAAAAACTGCTATCAGAGTGTCTGAGTTTCCCATGCAGAGATCTGTGTGTGTGACGCTGACATCCGGAGGATAACTGCTTCATGATGTCAAGGGTATTTGGTCACATTTACAATAAGGTTTCATTAGTTTATGTATTTACCAACATGAGCTAATTATGAACAATATTTGTACAGCATTTATTAATCATAGTTCAACATTTACTAATGTATTAGTAACATCTAAAGTCATGCTTGTTAACATTAGTTAATGCACTGTAAGTTAACATGAACTAACAATGAACGACTGTGTTTTCATTAACGAATGTTAACGAATACTGTAATAAATGTACTGTTAATTGTTTGTTTGTGTTAGTAAATGCATTAACTAATACAACCTTGTTGTAAACAACAGTTACCGGTTATTTTCAACCCAGACTCCTTCTGAAAGTGTACCCCTGTATACATTTCTGGAGAGCACTAAATACGTCCCAGGAGCTACATTTTTCTGCAGTTTTTGTTTTTCGTGAATCCACCAGAGGCTGCTGTGTACGCTTTTTTTAGATCTCAAATTTATATGGTGGCCGAGAGAGCTTAACGTGCTGCAATTTAAGAAAACACGTGAAAATACAAAAACAGCAGCAGATTGAGAAAAGATCTTCATCAGTTTGACAGCACACATGCTACAAATCCTCACAACGCAAACACATTAGAAAAAAAACTCGCTGCACTTTCTCACAACACAACAGAAATGTTTCAAGGGGACCCAAAAACCTGATGGGCGCCGCTGTGCCGTGACTATTGCTCACTGAAGTTGTAGGTGATCTTTAAAAGGTGAGTTTTTTGTTTGTTTGTTTTTCATATCCTGATTAATGTGTCTTTAGTATTTATTAGCCTTAATAACCACAACCTAAATAGCCAGATCCGTGATGTTTTAGGGTCTCCTTGAAACATTTTCATTGCGATGTGTGAAAATGCAGCTTGTTTTTTTTATAATGTTTGTGTTGTGTGAAAATGCAGTGTGCTTTATTAATTGTTTGATTTGTGAAAATGCAGTGTGCTTTATTAATTGTTTTATAGACAGCAGAGATGCATTTTACATCTTATAAAAAAAGACATAATAGGTCACTAGCTATTGTGCAAAAAATAAAAAAATAAAGGAATAGTTTGTACAAACACAGAATCCAAAATCATGCAACTAATGAATGAAGAATTCAGACAAACTTCTGCAACACTTGACGGGGTGTTCATAAGTATATTAAGAAACGTTCATAATCATGATTTGACGTGAATATGAATGTGATTTTATGCATGCTTATAACAACTGTTAATAAGTGTCATTTGCTCTGTTTTGTCATTTTAAATGCAGAGAAGACATTGTTTAAGACACGTTTGTTATGACAACTTGACATTATTAAGTCTTGTCATAAATCTGTCATAAACATGATTATCATGAGGCCAGTTATTTTTAATTTAAGGCCATTTAAAATATTTTCGAATCTTTTTTTCTGTGAAATAAGCTGAATTTATCAAATTATTCAATAAATGCGACATTAATTTGTCAAATTATTTTATAACACATGAATAATATTTTTTGTGACCTCAACTACATTGGTATAAATAGAGTTTGTCATTAAAATGTCATTAAATATTAATGGCGCTGTTTAAAAAAAAATATTTGACAGTATTGACGCTCTTACTGAGAGTTCATTCATTCATTCATTCATTTTCTTGTCGGCTTTGTCCCTTGCGAGGTCGCCACAGCGGAATGATCCGCCAACTTATCCAGCACGATTTTACGCAGCGGATGCCCTTCCAGCCGCAACCCATCTCTGGGAACTTCCACACACACATTCACACTCATACACTACGGACAATTTAGCTTACCCAATTCACCTGTACTGCATGTCTTTGGACTGTGGGGGAAACCGGAGCACCCGGAGGAAACCCACGCAAACGCAGGGAGAACATGCAAACTCCACACAGAAATGCCAACTGACCCAGCCCAGCCGAGGTTCGAACCTGCGACCCAGCGACGTTCTTGCTGTGAGGCAACAGCACTACCTACTGCGCCACTGCGTTGCCTTACTGAGAGTTTTTAAAGACAAATTCAGTTTATTCCACTGAAAGAAAGTGATCAGAAAAAACAATTCATTGAGATTTTCATAATATATATATATATTATGAAATCATTTTCAGTTTTCAGTGACTGTTGCTGGCTTCAGTCAGTTTTAGTATTTAATTTAATGTGAATTTTTATTTTCAGTAAACTACATTAAGACGTAGCACGTTTCATTAATAGTTTGTGTTGTGTAAAAATGCAGTGAGTTCTTTTTATAGTGCTTGCATTGTGATGATTTGCAGCATGTGTGCAGTCAAACTGATGAAGATCTTTTCTCAATTTGCTGGCTTTTTTTGTAATTGCACGTGTTTTCTTAAATTGCAGCACTTTAAGCTTTCTTGGCCACCATCGCGCCTGCTGTTCTCATGTAAATCCACCAAAGACCACTGTCGACTGACCCACCCTCCCCCTTCCCTAAACCCAATCTATTTCAGTCTATTTCAGTTCCTCAAAATAGCAGTGCGCCAAAAAATGTTTTCAAAAGCAATCCAGAAAAAGAAAAGCCCTCGGCTGATTTTTACCATGTTTTCTGATTTTACCACATTCTCTCCCTGTTATTTACTTGTTTATTTTATTTTTTTGGCTTCTTACCTGATTCTGAAACAGTTCTTCGCCGGACTTGAACCCCATTGTCATGGTCAACTGCTCTCTGTGTCTCAAGTCTGCCGACGTACATGGCGAGCCGCTGGATAAACTGATTACAGCAGTAAAACCATCCACACAGAGGTAAGCGTTCAGTTGGTAGTGTGAAAAGGAGCGGTGTCATGCCAAATTTGAAATTAGCATTGAAATAAAAACTAATTTAAAAAAATTGCAAAACTGTACTAACATCCAGTACCTGTGTAAAAATCCAGTGTAAACGCACATTCCATTGCATTACCTGTGCTGAAAAACAGCAGCAGACGGACGGCATTTACATTTACAGCTGGTGTGTTAAAGCTGAAACTCCAGACTCTTCTAAAGTTACACCCTTTTGCTTCATGTTCATGTTCTTTAATGCATTTCACAAAAGAAAAAAGAGACTTTAGTTTAAAATGAATTGCAAGTAAAAGGTTTGTGGTTGGAGACGGCGGCCTGGCTGAGTTTTAGCAAGAACCACAAACACATTATTGAATGACAACCTGAGAGGAAGTACTGTGAAAAAGACCCACTCTTCTGAAGTTAAAGCATTCCTGCGTAAACCTGTCAGAAATCAGGCCAGCTTTTGAGTTATGTTGACCAATCTGATTTATATTTATAGTTATGTTTATGTGTTTGTTTTGTTTTGTTTTGTTCTGCAAACTACTGATGATTTTTCACATATTAAAAAGTCAATTATAGCATAAAATAACAATTAAACAAAAAATATGCCATTTTTAAGACTAAGGGCTCTATAATACACCCGGTGCAATAAGGCGCAAAACGTGTTTGGTGTGATTTGTTGCTATTTTCAGACCAGCGCAACACTAATTTTCCAGTTTTGCACCACGTTGTTTAAATATTAAATTCATTTGCGCCATTCTGGACTCATGGCTGTGCTGGTCTATAAAGAAGATGTGTTAAGGCGCATTGTTGGTGCGTTGCTATTTTGAGGAACTGAAATAGACCGCACCACTAACCATTTAAAAGCTGCTCTAAAGTCCAGCAGAGAGCATTAGTTATGCGCCCATGCAGGTCCAAAAGCTGAATACACACAGGATGTAGAGAAATACACAAATATCTTTACAGATGAAAACAATTAAAGGATTGAAATGATACAGAAATGATTATTTTCTGCATATAAACACCACTGCCTCCATGCCTTCTTCACCTCGGGGGGCTTTTTCAGTTTACTCATGACGATCTGCATCTGTATAATGTTATTATTATTAGCAGTGTTATTTATTATCTGCAGATTTATATCTGTTTTAATAAACACAAGTGTAGATTTGTCCACCTGTGGGGTTTTGGAGACGTCTGCATCACCATATGGGGAATAAGAACAGAACGTGTGTTTGGATATAACTCAGTTGTTTGACCACACTTCATTATTATTGTTCATTTATTCCTTTGCTGGAGATTAGAACTGAATTTAGAAATAGTTTAGACACAAATCTTTGTGCTTAACAAAGGAGATTAAATATGTGGGCTAATGGATGTGTTCAGTGGAGTGAGTTTCCACCGTTTCCTTACTCCACCAAAGTAAAGGAGTAAAGAGTAAAGTAAAGAGAAAGTAAAGAGGCTGAATGGAGGAGGCTCATTCTTTATCCTCACGCTGCAGATGCTCTGTTTAACTGTTTTCTCGCTAGTGTAGCGTTCAGTTTTTATACTTACAAAGTCGCCATGTAAATAGCAAATGCACCATGGAGCAATGCGACTTAAAGGGAATGAGAGACGAGACTCTGATTGGTTTAATGCAGGTTATGCTCAAAACACAGCCAGAACTCATTAAGAGAATAAGCACAGCCCTGTTAGACCATGCGCCGGGGTGCAGAGCGGATTCTTCTGTCCTTAAAATAGTAAAAGTGGATTCAGACACACCCTTAATGCTTTTGTGCCATGAGCTTTAGACTTTGCGTCTAGATTGTTAAAATAGAGCACAGAGTGTTTTTACATAATACCCATGTTTTAACTTTAGAAACGAATAGTAATTGGTGGAATAACCTTTATTTTCATTTGCAGCTAAAGAAAACATTTATTTTGACCATATTTTGTTGCAAAACTCAAATTACAATTATATATATACAGTTGGTCAGAATTATTCACCCCCCTGTTTATATTATCCCCCGTTTTCTGTTTAACAGAGAGCAGATTTCTTCAACACATTTCTAATCATAATAGTTTTAATAACTCATCTCTAATAACTGATTTATTTTATCTTTGTCATGATGACAGTAAATAATATTAGACTAGATATTCTTCAAGACACTTCTATACAGCCATAAGTGACATTTAAAGGCTTAACTAGGTTAACTAGGCAGGGGTGCGTTTCCCAAAACCATCGTTAGCCAACTAAGGTCGCAAGTTCTGTCGTTACAAACATAGTTCATTGATTTGCTGTTTCCCAAATCCATCGCTTCAACGAACATTCGCAAACTGCGTCGCAAACTTGAGCACTTGAAACGACACCTCTGGAGCTGTAGTTAGAAGCATAGTTCCTGGCTGTGTTCTATTCCCACTTATCCCCCCTATGCCCTATTCATTTAGAACATTCTAACATTCAAAGTTGGAATTATTAAAAAAAAAAAGCATTAAGCTCATCTCTCTCAGGTGTAATTTGCTTGCAAAGTATTTTTACAGTTCAGTTCAAGCGATCTTCATGTTTACAATTGTGCTCCCTTCACAGTGCACTTTGAAAACATTGATATCATTTTGAACACAGCCTCATGACAAAAGCTATAGGTGATCTAATATTTAAAAACGGAATTTATGTTACATCTCCAAAGCTTGTAAAAATAAAAAACACAGCATACGTTAATTCTTTTATTTTATAGTGGGTTATTTATAAGTATCTCTACTGTATATGACATGGGCCTGTTGGTTAGAACTTTCTGCTGTGGTTTGCATGTGTCAAATTGTATTTTTTTTTTAAATAAATAAACAATATCCTAAATAATAATAATGATGATAATAATAATAATAATCATCATCATCATCATCATCATCATCATCATCATTAATATTATTAATATTATTATTAAAGTAAATATATTTATAATAAATAGCCTCATTATTTATTTATATGATATTAGAATAGTGTTAGCTTTTGTAAGTGATTTTATGTTTTAGAATAGAATAATGTTCAACTTCTCAATAATATTAGTAAAGCAAACACAGGCCCTATATGTGCCATTTACTTATATTTTAAATAATATGGAAAGCGAGTGCATGTTTTTACCAAAACTAATATTGGATTTTATTTTAAATGCGTGTTTGTGTAAAACAATATAATTTGCACAAAGAAATGATGGGGTTCTTCTCTAAAGCAGTAGTTCCTCCACCCCTTTTAGAGCATCATTATGGGCGTTTTACGCTATAACTAACGTGGTTCAAGCGATGGATCTGCAACAGAGAAACTGCGGGTTTTGGGAAACACTCGTCACTACATCGTTCTTTTTCCAAACGATGCATCGCACTATGATAGTTCAGCCGCGAGTTACGTCGTTGTTTGGGAAACGCACCCCAGGTTAGGGTAATTAGTCAAGTTATTGTATAATGATGGTTTGTTCTGTAGACTATCGGGGAAAAAAAATTTGCTTAAAGGGGCTAATAATATTGACCTTAAAATGTTTTTTTTTTAAATTAAAAACTGCTTTTATTCTAGCCGAAATAAAACAAATAAGACTTTCTCCAGAAGAAAAAATATTATCAGACATACTGTGAACATTTCTTTGAGCTGTAAAACAGCATTTGGGAAAATTAAAAGAAAAAAATAAAGAAATTTTCAAAGGGGGCTAATAATTCTGACTTTAACTGTATACATTTATCCTCCGGGTGCTCCGGTTTACCCCACAGTCCAAACACATGCGCTATAGGGGAATTGATCAACTAAATTGGCCGTAGTGTATGAGTGTGTGTGAATGAGTGTGTATGGGTGTTTCCCAGTACTGGGTTGTAGCTGGAAGGGCATCTGCTGTGGTAAACATATGCTGGAATAGTTCGCAGTTCTTTCTCCTGTGGCAACCCCTGATAATTCAGAGACTAAGCCGAAGGAAAATTAATGAACGAATATATGTATATATAGTAATTATTAATTAAAATTAAAGTACCATTTTTAGATTTATATAATATATAGTTAAAATTGTTGCAATTACTATAATATTAAACAATTAAAATAAAATAAAACTGTATCCAAACTTTAATCAATAGATTAGATGACTAGTGTTTCCTAATGTGTCTTTAATTTATCAGAGTAGTATAGTATTACAAAAACATTCTCTGTGTGTGTGTGTGTGTGTGTGTGTGTGTGTGTGTGTGTGTGTGTGTGTGTGTGTGTGTGTGTGTGTGTGTGTGCGTGCGTGCATGAACGTCTGTGTGTATCCGTGCGTATCCGTGTGTATCCGTGTGTGTGTGTGTGTGTGTGTGTGTGTGTGTGTGTGTGTGTGTGTGTGTGTGTGTGTGTGTGTGTGTGTGTGTGTGTGTGTGTGTGTGATTGCTGCCTGCTCTTCCAGTGTGTTGATGATGTCATGTTGACAGTGCAGTGTAACTCATGTCCAGCAGCAGCAGCAGATCCTCCAGCAGGTCAGAAGAGCATAAATCCTCCATACAGCAGATCTCCAGAAGATCCGCACAGACTGCAGGAGCTCAGGCTGAGGCTCGGGTTTCAGCGGCTGCAGGTGCGAGAGATCCATCATTCCTGTCAGCTGATCTGGGGTCAGATCAGATCCTCAAATGGGTTTAAACGTCTAACGTCTAACGTAGAAACTGATCTGATGAAAATCCTGCATTGCTGCCAATCACAGCAGATCACTGACCACAATCTGCAGAATCCGCCGTGAAACGGAACTTAGGATTGGCCTTTTCCCGCTATCGTCATGGACTTGAAATCATCCTAAAGTAAGAAATAATGTAGGCCGGTGCAGGATTTCGTCTTTTGGAAACTATTTGGATTGTTGGAAGATGGGTGTTGCTAATAAAATGAAAGAAGATTGACGAATGGATGAAGGCCGAGGAGGACACACCCTGATAGTCCCACCTTAAATGACTGAGAGTCCCACCCAGGGGCGTTGCTAGACATAAAGCTCTACTGGGGCACGCCCCCCCTCAAAAAAAAAAAATCATATATATATATATAAAATTATTATTGTTATTATACAATTATTATTCTAAATTAAATTAACATGTAACTGGAAAATAATGTAAAGGCACAACTGGAGTGATACGCTATCATTTAAAAAGATTGTTTGCATGAATAATAATTTCTTTTGAATGAAATTCTATAGGCAATTCTATAGAATAGAAAATAGATGTTTAATTATCTGTTGTCTTAGACTTGACAAATGGCAGAGAATTAGGTTTATTAAGTTTTATCTCCCTGACTGCATCCTTCATTTGTGCTTCATACAAAAAAATCTATCAGGAGG
>CAIGQS010000253.1:22500-28662 GCA_903798195.1 Danio kyathit
CTAGCCGAAATGAAACAAATAAGACTTTCTCCAGAAGAACAAATATTAAAGGAAATACTGTGAAAAATTCCTGAATCTGTTCAACATCATTTGAGAAAATATTAAGAAAAGAGAATTCACAGGAGGGCGAATAATTCTGACATATGTGATAAACACACAGTTTTGTTACATAGATATCTAAAATAGTATATCATTTGTATCATATAGACATATATTTTATATCTAAATATAAATAAACATTTTCTCAAATAGGGCAGCACGGTGGCTGGGTCAGTTGGCGTTTGTGTGTGGAACACATGCGCTATAGGGGAATTGATCAACTAAATTGGCCGTAGTGTATGAGCTGGAAGGGCATCCGCTGCGTAAAACATATGCATTTTGGACACAGGAGATGAGCTCCTGGTCTAATGCGCCACCTGGCTTGAGAAACTCGTTCTCAAAGACTTACTTTTAGTCATTATTTGTGTAGCACACATATTCTGAATGCCTTCGGCAGAATTAAAATGAGCCAATTTAATTTAGATTAAAAAATTAATCTATGCTACTATATATTATTTTCTACACTGTAAAAAATTATATGATCAATTAGTCCTGACAGCATATGTTTTTAGGCTATTGTAACTTATTAAACTAAGTTAATCATGTTCTAACTTAATTTTTGTAAGTTACACAAAGTGTTTTACATCAGTTTAACACAATATAAGTTCAATGGACTCATAAGGTTAATTTGATTCAGCTTAAAAATTTAAAGGGCACCTATTTTACCCTTTTTTAAGATGTAATATTAATATTATGGCTCTTCTGAGTGTGCCAGTTTAGGTTCATTTCAAAACACAATTCAGATTTTTTTATTATGATGTGTTAAAAAGTGCCATTTTGGGGGCGTGTACACAGCTCACTGTTTTAGGGGCGTGTTGCTTCACATGAAAATTAGTTTCGACTTCCCGCCCAACTTAACAAGGGGGCGGAGCCAAGAGCTCCCTATGGCAACAGACAGAGAGAAGCAACATGAGTGAGAGGACCAGCATTCAGCTGTACATGTAAGACTCGGACACAGACCAAGCAGAGACTACAAAATCATGTGTGTCTTTGTATAGTTTTACAGCCAATTGTGTGCTAGTTTAAAGCTCCGAGCTTGTGCACCGAGACTTGCGGCGCCGGTGTGTATCCCGATAGAAACTTATGTTTAGAATTCAGAAATGCATGCCGCTGCGTAGCGCCGAGCAGCGCACCTGGTGTACGACCTGCTTGAGGCTATAACTAAAGGGCGTCATACACCGGATGCGCCGCTCAGAGCCACAACACGGCACACCAGACGCGCACATTCGCATGTTATTTAAAATTAATAGTAAGGCAGAATAGTGAGCGAACCCTCCCGGTACTCACTTTTATCTGCGACACCGCGAAATGCATGGCGCTGCGCGTCGTTAGTTCGTAATTACCAATGGAGGGCCGCGCACGTGAGGCAATGTGCTCGCACTTTCCAGCTGCACCTAGTTAAGATGACAGGGAGCTTCTGTGACCGCGGGAAATGCAAACCGCTGAAGTTTAAGGAAGACGCAATGAAAAGTACACATGTATGCAAACCCACCAAAACTCACAAACACTGGCGGCGAGGAGAGCGATAACGTGGTGAATGTTGAGTCCAATGAGCCTTACATCTAAAAATAGAGCAAGGGTGTTTCTTTGGTGACGTCGCTTTGACTCACACGCTGAAAATGGCGGATGTGAAAACATACTGAGCATATGGTAATGCGCACCTGTCAATCAATATTGGTGGGCGGGGGGACCGCACTCCTACGTAAAGTTGCGGTTGATCTCAAAACCGCTCCAATTGGTCCACCGTTTTATGTTGTTATATTGAAAAAAAAGGACTGAGTGTGTTATATCACCCCAATATGACAGTATATACACTATACCTACACACATGTCTGTCTAAACAGCTTGAAAAGTAGATTTTTCACCATAGGTGTCCATTAAGGCAACCAGGATTTTTTACATTGTATGACGACATTTTTATAGGAAATATAAAAAGGAGGAATGTGTTTGCAAAAGATGCAATCACTTGAACACACTGTACTTTTGCTGTCAGAAATAATTACAAAACCAGCAAAAGCAGCCGGGACTTAAACCAGCGTCCTTCTTGTTGTGATGCCACAGTGCTAACCACTGAGCCACCGCATGTAACTTGCAATCTTAGTTAGCTAATGATGGTATTTGGAAAGCACAGTCTTGGACGACAAGATCATTGAAGGAGAGCAGGAGAAATGCAAGTTTAGAAGTAAAGCGCAGCTGTGGATATTCCCATCTCTACACGTCAGCTCTGCTTATTCAACACGAGCTGCTGAAATGAAGAGATTTGCAGCGATCAGCAGCACATCTGCAGAGCACACATCCACAAAACCTGCATCATTCTCCAGAACAAACACCTCAACATTCCTCACAGTCACTACGTTTACATGGACATCAGTACTTTAATTATTTGGTTTAATCTGACTAAGGCAAAGGCGGCATGGTGGCTCAGTGGTTAGCACTGTGGCCTCACAGCAAGTAGGTTGCTGATTCGAGTCCTGGCTGGGTCAATTGGTGTTTCTGTGTGGAGTTTGCATGTTCTCCCCGTGTTGGTGTGGGTTTCCTCCAGGTGCTCCGGTTTCCCCCACAGTCCAAACACATGCGCTATAGGGGAGTTGATCAACTAAATTGGCCGTAGTGTTTGAGTGTGTGTGTGTTTTTCCCAGTATTGGGTTGCAGCTGGAAGGGCATCCACTGTGTAAAACACGTGCTGTAATAGTTAGCGGTTCATTCCGCTGTGGCAACCCCTGAAAAATAAGTGATTAAGCCGAAGGAAAATGAATGAATAAGGCAATATTATGGTAAAGGTGTTTATATGAGTTGCTTATTGAATGGAGCCTTTTCACAAGCCTATTATGACGTGTTTATCGTTCATCAGCCTCTTAAATCTGTGAAAGTTTTTAATAAATAGGGTTTAAAAAACTTATGAACATTTATATGTGTTATTGTAGTATATTATCATTGCTTCCAATTACAAACAACTAATTCCCGCTTGTGTGAGGTGTTTCTGATGCAGCGTCTCTGGGACAGGGCAGTAAATGTGACATTATTCTCTCCTCTGGCTGCTGTCATCAGTCTCACTCTATTTTTATTTTTATTTTTTACCTTTTTCTGAACGTCTTTATAAAATCATTGTGGAGTTTTTCTTTTATTATTTGAGCAAATAATATTGTAAAAAATATTTGTGGTATTCTCCCATTCACTGCACTCTAATGCCGAGTTCAGACTGCAGGATTTCTAAAGTATTGGTGTCAGGGGCGGACTGGGAACGCATTTTCTACCGGGCCAAAGTGACTGTCAGTCAGGCCACTTCCTAAGCGATGTAGAATTTGATGAGCGGGGGGGGGGGGGGGGGGGGGGGGGGTTGGATGGGGGCGCGGGCCAAAGTGCCTTTCATTCAGGCCACTTCTGAAGCGATCTAGAAAGTTAAGTTGGTTGCACACACCTCCGCCTGTCGAGCCTCCTCTCCTCGCGCGCGCGCTCGCTCTATCTTTCTCTCTCTCTCTCTCGCTCGCTCGCTCGCCCGTCTCGCAGCTCGCGCGAGAGGGAGAGGGAGAGACAGACGGCTGCGAGGACGAGAACAACAGCACGACACGCGCGTGAAAACATGAGCGAAGCTGGCTGGCTGACTGCGGTTGCCTTGGCAGCGGGGCTGTTGTTGCTCTAGCGGGGAGGGTGTTGGTTGCGGCAGGCCAGATTGACCGTCAGGCCACCGGGAAATGTCCCGGTGCTCCCAATGGCCAGTCCGCCCCTGATTGGTGTCACGGATGTTTTCACACTGCATGACTATCTGGGCCAGCGTTCTGTCAGTGCTTTGTTTACACTGAAGATATATCGGCGACAGGGTGGTTCACACTGCATGACTTTAAAATAGGAAGAATCGCCGACAACTTTGTCCAAACTACGTCTCACAACCAAACACACGTGAGAAGACATGGAAACAATGCGAGGTCACTTAATATATATCTTGTTATTAACTACATAATGAGAAAGATGCCTTTAGCGGGGTAGAAAATGTACTCATTTTGCTCACCTGGCTTTGAAGGGAGCAATTTCTTTTAAACTTTCTTTATTTTTCGACCCGGTTGTGTGTATTGCTCAGATGACACGTCAAACAGACACAGACACATAAACTGAAAAGGAGCGCTTTTAACTTCTCCCCCAATCTCCCGCTGGCCTGCAGGTACCCAGTAGTGAATGCTGCCCTCTCATTGGCTGTAGGTGATCGTTGATGTTATTTTCAATCAGAGCTCATTTCACACGGCATGATTTGAATCGGCGAAATATCTGGTGTCAGCAACTCATCGGCGATTCTCTCAGATCGCGTCTTTGTTAGTTCATACTGTGTGATTGTTACTCGCATGAATGAGCACCGATTTACCTGTCATTTCAGGCATTTGTCGGTGATTTCTCAAAACCTGTCGCTGAGTCAAAATCGGGGCTAAAATCATGCAGTCTGAACTCGGCATAAGGGTGCTTTCACATTTGTTTCAATTGCCTGGACCAAGTTCGATTGTCCCTGCAGCGACCCTGATCAGATATAATATCAGTGGCGGCTGGTCATTAGAGGGCGCTGGGGCGCCGCCCCCTTCAAGTTAGACTCCTTTAATAAGTTAATATTTATTATCACAAATATTAACTAAATAAATTGATTTAATTATAACATTCTAACATTTATTGTAGTCATACTAACATTTATTGAAAATAAATGTATGAACAATATTTTTTCATATGTGTGCGGGGCGCCGGACTAATGGGTGTCTATGTAGGTACACGAACTTTTGCAATGCACGTGATATGACGATAAGCTCTAATTGGCCTGTTTTAAATTGTCTTTGGGCACAGCGCTCTGCGTCCCGAACCCTCCCATTTTTGTTGTTAGAACGAATCATATTTGTTTTTATATGATTGGCCTTATGTGATTGGATCATTCTCACTTAGACCGTTCAGCAGCAGTTCGTCTGTGCCGACCTTTAATCATAGTGAAAGCAAGTGCAATTTCTCGAGATGAAGGAAAATTCCGTTGTATCTTTGCAAAGATATCCGTTCACAAGGCGTTTAGATGAAGAAAAAAAAAAAGAATCGAGGATCTTGGACCAGATCGCCCTTCCTTGCAAATTCAGTAGTCAAGTGATGGCGAGCGCCCGTATATTCGGGGCTTTTCCAGCACTTGTTATGACAACGGAGTTGGCTGGCAGGTTGTGATGTAAGTCATGCCTTTTACTGTTTTCCGTGTTTGCTGTTTCAAACAGCATGACGCAAGAGAGGCTGAATGCATTGGCCATGCTGTCAATAGAGAAGAGACTGGTGACTGAGATGACTGACTTTAACCAAAAGCTCATTGAGAAATTTTCAAGCCAGAAATAAAGGAGAGCAAAATTAATTTTTAAGTAGTGCTACTGGCCAGTGATTAGGCTACATTTATGTGTGTGTTTGTGTGTGTTTACTGATTATCTTGATTACTTCATTACTGATAATAAACCCAAATTAAACTAAAATGATATATAAATAAAACTAAAATTGATTTGTGATGCATTTATTGTATGCTTTAGTCATATTTTTGTTTTTTGATACATCACCTGAAAAATGGCTTTTACACTCTTACTTTACCAACAGTTAGATTTTTATACCAGCCGCCACTGTATAATATGGTTAAATAATAAAATCTTGTTTGATGAGAGATGCAGGTTTGCAGATATTGTGTCTTGTATTGTGTTGTCAAATAAAAACACAGTAATATTACACAAGTCATGATGTTTCTCAGATAAGCGTGTCCTGATTTAATAATGTTCCTGTATTTGCAGTTAAACAGGAGTGCTTGCTGAGAGTTTGGAGTCTGTAGATCCTGCTGTCTGAAGCAAATATTTCAGGCATTTTCTTTGGACGCTCGGAGATGTCTTGGAGCACTTTCTTCAGTTTCAGGAACAATATTTAACATGACATTTCTGATGTATTGTTTTTGGCTGTGGGAGAGGTTCATGTGAGGAAATGACACAACTCTCTCTCTCGCTCTCTCTCTCTCTCTCTCTCTCTCTCTCTCTCTCTCTCTCTCTCTCTCTCTCTCTCTCTCTCTCTCTCTCTCTCTCTCTC
>CAIGQS010000253.1:39162-44162 GCA_903798195.1 Danio kyathit
CAGTAAATAATATTAGACTAGATATTCTTCAAGACACTTCTATACAGCTTAAAGTGACATTTTAAAGGCTTAACTAGGGTAATTAGGGTAAAGTTAGGGTAATTAGGCAAGTCATTGTATAACAGTGGTTTGTTCTGGAGACAATCCAAAACTAATATTGCTTAAGGGGGCTAATAATATTGACCTTAAAATGGCTTTAAAACAATTCTAGCCGAAATAAAACAAATAAGACTTTCTCCAGAAGAAAAAATATTATCAGACATACTGTGGAAAACTCCTGAATCTGTTCAACATCATTTGAGAAAATATTAAGAAAAGAGAATTCACAGGAGGGCGAATAATTCTGACTTATATGTGATAAACACACAGTTTTGTTACATAGATATCTAAAATAGTATATCATTTGTATCATATAGACATATATTTTATATCTAAATATAAATAAACATTTTCTCAAATAGGGCAGCACGGTGGCTGGGTCAGTTGGCGTTTGTGTGTGGAACACATGCGCTATAGGGGAATTGATCAACTAAATTAGCTGTAGTGTATGAGCTGGAAGGGCATCCGCTGCGTAAAACATATGCATTTTGGACACAGGAGATGAGCTCCTGGTCTAATGCGCCACCTGGCTTGAGAAACTCGTTCTCAAAGACTTACTTTTAGTCATTATTTGTGTAGCACACATATTCTGAATGCCTTCGGCAGAATTAAAATGAGCCATTTTAATCTAGATTAAAAAATTAATCTATGCTACTATATATTATTTTCTACACTGTAAAAAATTATATGATCAATTAGTCCTGACAGCATATGTTTTTAGGCTATTGTAACTTATTAAACTAAGTTAATCATGTTCTAACTTAATTTTTGTAAGTTACACAAAGTGTTTTACATCAGTTTAACACAATATAAGTTCAATGGACTCATAAGGTTAATTTGATTCAGCTTAAAAATTTAAAGGGCACCTATTTTACCCTTTGTTAAGATGTAATATTAATATTATGGCTCTTCTGAGTGTGCCAGTTTAGGTTCATTTCAAAACACAATTCAGATTTTTTTATTATGATGTGTTAAAAAGTGCCATTTTGGGGGCGTGTACACAGTTCGCTGTTTTAGGGGCGTGTTGCTTCACATGAAAATTAGTTTCAACTTCCCGCCCAACTTAACAAGGGGGCGGAGCCAAGAGCTCCCTATGGCAACAGACAGAGAGAAGCAACATGAGTGAGAGGATCAGCATTCAGCTGTACACGTACGACTCGGACACAGACCAAGCAGAGACTACAAAATGATTTGTGTCTTTCTATAGTTTTACAGCCAACTGTGTGCTAGTTTAAAGCTCCGAGCTTGTGCACCAAGACTTGCGGCGCCGGTGTGTGTCCCGATAGAAACTTATGTTTAGATTTCAGAAATGCATGCCGTTGCGTGTCGCAGAGCGGCGCTTATGGTGTACGACCTGCTTGAGGCTATAAATAAAGGGCATCATACACCGGATGCGCCGCTCAGAGCCACAACACGGCACACCAGACGCGCACATTCACATGTTATTTAAAATGAATAGTAAGGCAGAATAATGAGTGAACCCTCCCGGTCCTCATTTTCATCCACGACACTGCGAAATGCATGGCGCTGCGATTCGTTAGTTCATTATTTCCAATGGAGGGACGCGCACGTGAGGCAACGCGCTCGCACTTTCCAGCTGCACCTAGTTAAGATGACAGGGAGCTTCTGTGACCGCGGGAAATGCAAACCGCTGAAGTTTAAGGAAGACGCAATGAAAAGTACACATGTATGCGATTGCAAACCCACCAAAACTCACAAACACTGGCAGCGAGAAGAGCAATAACTTGGTGAATGTTGAGTCCAATAAGCCTTACATCTAAAAATAGAGCAAAGGTGTTTCTTTGGTGAAGCCGCTTTGACTCACACGCTGAAAATGGCGGACGTGAAAACATACTGAGCATATGGTAATGTGCACCTGTCAATCAATATTGGTGGGCGGGGGGACCGCACTCCTACATAAAGTTGCGGTCGATCTCAAAACCGCTCCGATTGGTCCACCGGTTTTATGTTGTTAAATTGAAAAAAAAAAGGACTGGGTGTGTTTATTCATTCATTCATTCATTTTCTTGACGGCTTTGTCCCTTGCGGGGTCGCCACAGCGGAATGAACCGCCAACTTATCCAGCACGATTTTACGCAGCGGATGCCCTTCCAGCCGCAACCCATCTCTGGGAACTGGGTGTGTTTATATCACCCCAATATGACGGTCTATACACTATACCTACACATATGTCTGTCCAAACAACTTAAAAAGTAGATTTTTCACCATAGGTGTCCATTAAGGCAACCAGGATTTTTTACATTGTATGACGACATTTTTATAGGAAATATAAAAAGGAGGAACGTGTTTGCAAAAGATGCAATCACTAGAAGACACTGTACTTTTGCTGTCAGAAATAATTACAAAACCAGCAAAAGCAGCCGGGACTTAAACCAGCGTCCTTCTTGCTGTGATGCCACAGTGCTAACCACTGAGCCACCGCATGTAACTTGCAATCTTAGTTAGCTAATGATGGTATTTGGAAAGCACACTCTTGGACGACAAGATCATTGAAGGAGAGCAGGAGAAATACAAGTTTAGAAGTAAAGCGCAGCTGTGGATATTCCCATCTCTACACGTCAGCTCTGCTTATTCAACACGAGCTGCTGAAATGAAGAGATTTGCAGCGATCAGCAGCACATCTGCAGAGCACACATCCACAAAACCTGCATCATTCTCCAGAACAAACACCTCAACATTCCTCACAGTCACTACGTTTACATGGACATCAGTACTCTAATTATTTGCTTTAATCTGACTAAGGCAAAGGCGGCACGGTGGCTCAGTGGTTAGCACAGCAAGAAGGTCGCTGGTTCAAGCCTCAGCTGGGTCAGTTGGTGTTTCTGTGTGGAGTTTGCATGTTCTCCCCGTGTTGGTGTGGGTTTCCTCCGGGTGCTCCGGTTTCCCCCACAGTCTAAACACATGCGCTATAGGGGAATTGATCAACTAAATTGGCCGTAGTGTTTGAGTGTGTGTGTGTTTTTCCCAGTATTGGGTTGCAGCTGGAAGGGCATCCACTGTGTAAAACACGTGCTGTAATAGTTAGCGGTTCATTCCGCTGTGGAAACCCCTGAAAAATAAGTGATTAAGCCAAAGGAAAATGAATGAATAAGGCAATATTATGGTAAAGGTGTTTATACGAGTTGCTTATTGAATGGAGCCTTTTCACAAGCCTATTATGACGTGTTTATCGTTCATCAGCCTCTTAAATCTGTGAAAGTTTTTAATAAATAGGGTTTAAAAAACTTATGAACATTTATATGTGTTATTGTAGTATATTATCATTGCTTCCAATTACAAACAACTAATTTCCGCTTGTGTGAGGTGTTTCTAATGCAGCGTCTCTGGGACAGGGCAGTACATGTGACATTATTCTCTCCTCTGGCTGCTGTCATCAGTCTCACTCTATTTTTATTTTTTTACCTTTTTCTGAACGTCTTTATAAAATCATTGTGGAGTTTTTCTTTTATTATTTGAGCAAATAATATTGTAAAAGATATTTGTGGTATTCTCCCATTCACTGTACTCTAATGTCGAGTTCAGACTGCAGGATTTTCAAAGTATTGGTGTCACGGATGTTTTCACACTGCATGACTATCTGTCAGTGCTTTGTTTACACTGCAAGATGTATCGGCGAAAGGGTGGTTCACACCGCATGACTTTAAAATAGAAAGAATCGCCGACAACTTTGTCCAAACTACGTCTCACAACCAAACACACGTGAGAAGACATGGAAACAACGCGAGGTCACGTAATATATATCTTGTTATTAACTACATAATGAGAAAGACGCCTTTAGTAGGCTAGAAAATGTACTTTTTTTGCTCACCTGGCTTTTTCAACCCGGTTGTGTGTATTGTTCAGATGACACGTCAAACAGACACAGTGCTCCTGCCAAATTCACACTAGTTTTTCCTCAATTTCTTGGGTCCAAATAAACTGAAAAGGAGCGCTTTTATCTTCTCCCCCAATCTCCCGCTGGCCTGCAGTTACCCAGTAGTGAATGCTGCCCTCTCATTGGCTGTAGGTGATTGTTGATGTTATTTTCAATCAGAGCTCATTTCACACGGCATGATTTGAATCGGCGAAATATCTGGTGTCGGCAACTCATCGGCGATTCTTTCAGATCGCGTCTTTGTTAGTTCATACTGTGCGATTGTCACTCGCATAAACGAGCACCGATTTACCTGTCATTTCAGGCATTTGTCGGTGATTTCTCAAAACCTGTCGCTGAGTCAAAATCGGGGCTAAAATCATGCAGTCTGAACTCGGCATAAGGGTGCCTTCACATTTGTTTCAATTGCCTGTACTGTACCCAAGTTCAATTGTCCCCCCTTGCCACCTTCTCGGTTGGCACCCCGAGGAAACCCACGCCAACACGAGGAGAACATGCAAACTCCACACAGAAACACCAACTGACCCAGCTGGGACTCGAACCAGCGACCTTCTTGCTGTGAGGCCACAGTGCTAACCACTGCGCCACCGCAGCGACCCTGATCAGATACAATATGGTTAAATAATAAAATCTTGTTTGATGAGAGATGCAGGTTTGCAGATATTGTGTCTTGTATTGTGTTGTCTTAAATAAAAACACAGTAATATTACACAAGTCATGATGTTTCTCAGATAAGCGTGTCCTGATTTAATAATGTTCCTGTATTTGCAGTTAAACAGGAGTGTTTGCTGAGAGTTTGGGGTCTGTAGATCCTGCTGTCTGAAGCAAATATTTCAGGCATTTTCTTTGGACGCTCGGAGATGTCTTGGAGCACTTTCTTCAGTTTCAGGAACAATATTTAACATGACATTTCTGATGTATTGTTTTTGGCTGTGGGAGAGGTTCATGTGAGGAAATGACACAACTCTCTCTCTCTCTCTCTCTCTCTCTCTCTCTCTCTCTCTCC
>CAIGQS010000253.1:46662-58382 GCA_903798195.1 Danio kyathit
CATCATTATACTTTTTATCTTTATCAATTTGAATCTTCATCACACATTTCATCCCCATCATCATCATCATTTTCATCCTTGTGTTTATCTGAAAATAATGCCACACCTTAAGAACTCTCGTCAGCTAATCAGAATCAAGCATCTCTTTAACTCCACCATAACAAAACACACATGCAGAAAGAGAAAGTTTCCACACTGCAGCTTCAGCGCATTACGTATGCATGAGTGTGTGTGTGAAATCTCCCATATATACAGCGGTGTGTGGTCTCTGGAGATCCTGCCGGGTCATTCTGCATGTTTACAGACAGCCGATGCTCCGCAAACTCGCTGATAAAACTCTCATCTATATTTCAGCTCAAGCAGATTGTTGAAGGACTTTTGAAACAGGAGATTTGAGATGACTGGAGCTCCAGCGCAGCCGTATAAACATTGACTGCCGTTGAGATCCATCCGTCTGGCCTTCCTGAAAGCGGCCGTAAAAAAAAAACACCCCAAGAGAACCAATGAGCGCTGCAGCCTGGCAAGGGCTAATATTAAAACAACGGAGCCCCATAATTATCATAGAATTCCAAAGAAGGTCGGCCCTTAATTAGGCCACACAGGATCCTCTTTATAAAGTATGGAAGTAATAAATAAGCCATTAGCTGGGCACTAAAGGCGCGAGAAATAAAAGGAGCAGGCGTGAACTCAAAGACTGATGGAGAATGATGTGCACTATTCCTGGGCTCTTCTTATCCGCAGTATTTTTCATGCAAAATAATTTATATATTAAAGATAAATTTAAAAATGAGGCCATTGTAATTTAGGTGTGTCAAGAAATCTTCTGGTCTCATTCACTTTTAGCCGTACTAAACAGCTGCTCGATGATGCAGAGTAACTGGTATTTTCTTATTATATGTAAAATCTCAAACACATCTCAAACACTTTCTGATCTCTTCTTATCCACAGTACTTTTCATGCAAAAAATAATAAATTAAAAATTGTTTAAAACATGAGGTGTCATGATGTGTCAAGAAATCTTCTTGTCTCATTCCCTTCCAGTCATTTTTAGCCATACTAAACAGCTGCTTGATGATGCAAAGTAACTGGTATTTTCTTATTACTGTATACAGAATGTAAAATCTCAACACATCTCCTGCACTATTCCTGGTCTCTTCTTATCTGCCTTATTTTTCATGCAAAAAATAAATATACAATTAAAACACTTAAAGAAATAAGGCATAAAGCATGTCAAGAAATCTTCCAGTCTCATTTACTTTCATTTGTTTTTTAAGTATTCAAAGTAACTGGTATTTTGGAGCATACATCTGAACAAATCTCCTGCACCATTCCTGATCTCTTCTTATTCAACTTATTATTCATGCAAAAAATTTATATATTAAAAAAATGAGGCCATTGTAAGTTAAGTGTGTCAATGAATCTTATATAATCTCGTTCAATTCCATTCATTTTAGCCATACTAAACAGCTGCTCGATGATGCAAAGTAACTGGAATTTTCCATTTAAACACATCTCCTGCACTATTCCTGATCTCTCCTTATCCATCTTATTCTTCATGCAAAAAATAAATATACAATTAAAACATTTAAAGAAATAAGGCATAAAGTATGTCAAGAAATCTTCTACAGTAGTCTCATTTACTTGCATTCATTTTAGCCCTACAAAACAGCTGCTTGATGATGCAGAATAACTAGAATTTTCTTATTATATGTAAAATCTCAAACACATATCAATAAATAAATTCAATAAATTAAAAATAAATTTTTATAAATAAATAAGGCCATTGTAGCTTAGGTGTGTCAATAAATCTTTCGGTCTCATTCACTTCCATTAATTTTTAGTCATACTAAACAGCTGCTCGATGATGCAGTGTAACTGGTATTTTCTTATTATATGTATGATCTGAACACATCTCCAGCACTATTCCTGATCTCTTCTGATCCACTGTATTTATTTTTCTCATGCAAAAAATAAATAAATTAAAACTATTTAAAAACATGGGGTGTCATGATGTGTCAAGAAATCTTCTGGTTGTATTCACTTACAGTTGAGGTCAGAATTATGTAAAATATCAAACACATCTCCTGCACTATTCCTGATCTCTTTTTATCTGCCATATTTTGCATGCAAAAAATAAATATACAAACAAAACACTTAAAGAAATAAGGCATAAAGTAGTCAAGAAAACTTCCAGTCTCATTCACTTCCATTTGTTTTTTTAAGTATTCAAAGTAACTGGTATTTTGGAGCACAAATCTGAACACATCTCCAGCACTATTTCTGATCTCTTCTGATCCCCTGTATTTATTTTTCTCATGCAAATAATAAATAAATTAAAAATAATTACAAACATGAGGTGTCATGATGTGTCAAGAAATCTACTGGTCGTATTCACGTACAGTTGAGGTCAGAATTATTCACCCCCCCCCCCCCCCCCCCCCCCCCCTTTAAATTGTTTTTCTTTTTAAAATATTTTCCAAATGATGTTCAACAGAGCAAGGACATTGTCATAGTATGTCTGATAATATTTTTTCTTCTGAAAAAAAAAGTGTTTTATTTGGGCTAGAATAAAAGTAGTTTTTAATTTATTAAACACCATTTTAAGGTCAATATTATTAGCCCCTTTAAGCAAATTTTTTTTGTCGACTGTCTACAGAACAAACCATCGTTATACAATAACTTGCCTAATTCCCCTAACCTGCCTAGTTACCCTAATTAACCTAGTTAAGCCTTTAAATGTCACTTTAAGCTGTATAGAAGTGTCTTGAAGAATATCTAGTCTAATATTATTTACTGTCATCATGACAAAGAGAAAATAAATCAGTTATTAGAGATGAGTTATTAAAACTATTATGATTAGAAATGTGTTGAAGAAATCTGCTCTCTGTTAAACAGAAATTGGGGAAAAAATAAACAGGGGGGCGAATAATTCTGACTTCAACTGACTTCATATTCAGCCATATTAAACAGCTGCTCGATGATGTTAAATAACTAGTATTTTGTTATTATACATTTTGTAAAATATCAAACCAATCTCCAGCACCATTCCTGATCTCTTTTTATCTGCCATATTTTGCATGCAAATAATAAATAAAAAAACAAATGGAAGTGAATGAGACTGGAAGATTTCTTGACATACTTTAAACCTTATTTCTTTAGGTGTTTTGTTTTTATAAGTATTCAAAGTAACTGGTATTTTAGAGCACAAATCTGAACAAATCTCCTGCACCATTCCAGATGTCTTCTTATCCAACTTATTGTTCATGCAAAACATTAATATAAAAAATGGCCATTTCACTTAGGTGTGTCAGTGAATCATCTGGTCTCATTTACTGCCATTCATTTTTAGCCATCCTAAACAGCTGCACGATGATGTTAAGTAACTAGTATTTTCTTATTATATGTAATATCTCAACACATCTCCAGCACCATTCCTGATCTCTTCTTATCCACTTTGCTTCATGCAAAAAATGAAAAAAAAATTAAATATAAAAAAAAACAAGGCCATTGTAATTTAAACGTGTCAAGAAATCTTCCAGTCTTCTTTACTGCCATACATTTTTAGCCATACTAAACAGCTGCTCGATGATGTAAAGTAACTGGAATTTTATTATTATATGTAAAATCTCAAACACATCTCCTGCACTATTCCGGATCTCTTCTTATACATCTTATTCTTGCAAAAATTTTAGATATTAAAAAAATAAATAAATAAATGAGGCCATTGTATAACTTAGGTGTGTCAAGAAATCTTCTAGTCTCTTTCACTTTTACACATACTAAACAGCTGCTCGATGATGCAAAGTAACTGGTATTTTCCTATTATGTGATTCTGAAGCACAAAAACAGACTTAAGTTGCGCAAGCATATTTGTAGGAATAGTCAAAATGATCAATTATGCTTATTCATATCATCATCATCATCATCATCATCATTTTCTTCATCCAAATTTTCAGCATTTTTATAATCATAATACTTTTCTTCGTAATCTTCATTATTTTCATTCATTCATTCATTTTCTTTTCGGCTTAGTCCCTTTACTAATCCAGGGTGCCACCGCGGAATGAACCGCCAACTTATCCAGCATATGTTTTACACAGTGGATGCCCTTCCAGCTGCAACCCATCTCTGGGAAACATCTATACATACTCATTCACACTCATACACTGCGAACAATTTAGCTTACACAATTCACCTTTACCACATGTCTTTAGGGGAAATCGGAGCACCCAGAGGAAACCCACGGAGAACATGCAAACTCCACACAGAAACTCCAACTGACCCAGCCGAGGCTCGAACCAGCGACCTTCTTGCTGTGAGGCGACAGCACTACCTACTGTAATGCGCCACTGCGTCGCCCTAATTTTCATCATCAGCATCACAATTTTCAACATCTTCATCTACGTCTTCATAATGAAAAAATAAATAAATAAAAATACATTCTATTGTGCTTTTATGCTAAAAAATACTTAGAATATTTAGTAAAGATCCATGAAGGCATTTTGTAAATTTCCTACTGTAAAAATATCAAACTTAATTCATGATTAGTAATATAATCATTGCTAGAGGTTTATTTGTACATCGTTTGTCAAAAATGATCCATCTTCACTAAACCTCTAAAATAAAGCAGATTAATTTCATTTCAATCCACAAATGTGTTTAGCAAGAAAAAAGCTCATCTTCATCACACACTCTGTGAATGTGCAGATTTTCCCTCATCAGTGTCTATACATTTCGATGAACATTATTCTTCATTATAACATCAGATCTCTAATGTACATCATTAATGTGAAAAACATCCAAAAAGAACCATAATAATGTGAAAGTGAAGCGTCATACAGGGAATTCTTGAAAAGTCAATATACGGTTATTCACCATAAATAAATAAGGAAATGTACTGTTAATGACAATGATTCAGATCATCAATGCAAATGCAACTAAAATTAATTTATACTCAGCAAGAGTTCATTAATCTGACCACAAATGACATTTTACATCATCTTTTTATTTTAAAAGTGACACATTTTTACAGCTTTTTACTTTTAAAATCCCTGCCTTTTTTACAGCTTTATAATTATCAAAAACTACTTTTTTGGGGGGCACTATGGATTAATGGTTAGCACTGTGGCCTCACAGCAAGAAGGTCGCTGGTTCGAGCCTCGGCTGGGTCAGTTGGTGTTTCTGTGTGGAGTTTGCATGTTCTCCCCGTGTTGGTGTGGGTTTCCTCCGGGTGCTCCGGTTTCCCCCACAGTCCAAACACATGCGCTATAGGGGAATTGATCAACTACATTGGCCGTAGTGTATGAGTGTGAGTGTGTGTGTGTGTGTGTGTGTGTGTAAATTAGTGTGTTTCCCAGTGTTGGGTTGCAGCTGGAACAGCATCCGCTGCGTAAAACATATGCTGGATAAGTTGGCAGATCATTCCGCTGTGGCGACCACTGATAAATAAGAGACTAATCTCAAAGGAAAACGAATGAATGAATGAATGAAAAATTAATGTTTGAACAGACACGCCAAAATCATGGCCATTTTTTACAGTTCATTCATTCATTTTATTTTCGGCTTAATCCCTTTATTATTCTGGGGTCACCACCAGCATGAACCGCCAACTTATCCAGTATATGTTTTACACAGCGGATGCCTTTCCAGCTACAACCCAGTACTGGGAAACACCCATACACACTAATTCACTACAGACATGTTCAAGAGTTCACACTTAGCTGATGATTGATTATAAAGCGTGTTTGGCATGCTGTCCCAGGAGAGACCCCTGAGCTCATAAGATCCTCGAGCCCGGAGCTCCCCCCGTTTGCAGGGCGAGAGGGGAGTTTGAGCTCAGGTAGATATCGAGACCCCTGCTGCTTAAGGATTGCTAGGTGTGCTGCTGGTGAAATTCGTCTATGGTGCTGATTTGGTTTAGTCAGTTTACTTATGTCTCATGTTTTGAACTGCAGGAGGAAATCAGAGAACCCGGGGAAAACCCACACGAGCACAGGGAGAACATGAACTCCGCACAGAAACGTCGACTGGCCGGGTAAAGACCCGAACCAGAGACATTCTTGCTGTGAGGCAACAGTGCTAGCCACTGGGCCGCCGTGAGATGTAAGATGCCGTGAGAGGTAAGATGCTTTGGTTATGTATACTAAGTTAGGAATAGTCTGATTGTCGAATCATACGTTAGCTAATGCGGTGCCCTGCCGTGTCAATCATAAGCACATGATCCTCTCGAAATTATAAATAAACTTCACTTAGCTTACCCAATTCACCTGAACCACGTCATACTGTAAACCCATTTTTACAGTGAAACCAGCTATTTTAAGAGGGTGTTATTTGTCATTCCTAGTCATTTACCCATAATTATCAGCAGAAAAGAGCTTACAGTATATACGGTGAACTATCGCTGAGATTGACAGGTCATGTGACCTGCTTAGAACAAGGCTCCGCCCACTTAAAAATACATCATTGACAAAAAAACTAAAAAAAGAATCAACAAAATGCCAACAAAAAACTTATTAACTGAAGTTTCATGTCGAGAATTCTGGGAAAGACAATTTATAGTTATTTACCGTATATATATATAAAGAAACACAGATTTTTACTGAAGCTTATTCCTGATCATTTACCCACAGTTATTTGCAGAAAAACACTTTTATACAATAAATAGCATTGTGATTGACGGGTCACATGACCTGCTCAGACTGAGGCTCCGCCCACTCCTGTCAGCTGACAGACTGAACTAGTAAACACAAAAACTCAACGCTGTTATATTTAGGCTGAACACACACTCACTCTTTGAGCTCCTGGTCGAGCGCTGTGGTCCTGTCAGGCCTGCTTTTGGAGCTGGAGAAAAATCTCATATCTGTGAAATGATGAAAGCTCTCCTTTAGGAACCGTACAGTTTTATTAGTTTTACTCCGGCTGCCGCTAACGAATGGCCGCCTTCACACAGCAAGTAAAAAACAGCAAAGTTAATGGCTAACAAAGGAAGTCAGGAGCAACGCTAGGCTGATTACGGCAATAACTCTCACAGATACTAATTACAAATGGCTGTAAAATAAGTCAAACTGGTCATCCTAATGAGCACACCAGAGACCTATTGCTAAATTCCATTAAAAAGATCTATCCGTTCTGCTTTTTCTTGCCATTTTTTCCAGCGGCATCAGTGTCATGCTAGCAGACGTAGCACAACAAATGCCGCGTGTCTCTTAAAGGTCATTACGCAGTAAAAAAGTTTGCTCAGGTAAATTATTCACATAATTATACAAGTTCACATTGATGTGGATGTGAAGGAGAAAACGTATCAACACATAGAATTAAAGCAGATATTATAAAACTCTGGCTCATTAAAGAGTGTCGGACTGAATCAGGGAGGCACATCTGAGAGATCAATTAAAAAATAAGAGATGATTGATGATGGAAATGCCACAAAAAACACTTTAAACTCAAAAAGAGTGCATTAAGTTGACTAAAATAACGTTTTACATTGCAAAAACTGCTAAATTATTATGTAGAATGTTTTGTTTTTCTTCACTGCTTTATTTACAGCGTAGCTTTTAAAAATAATAATGTAATAAAAATGTGTATGTTTGAATAGACAAGTCAAAAGCATGTTAAAATCTAATTAAAGCTTTCTTATTTTACATTTAATTTTCAAAAAAAAAAAAAAAATTTTAAGTTATTTTTACTGTAGAAGTTTTAGAGTTTTTCACAGTATAATTGTTATAGTTTTTCGCAGTTTTCTTGTAGAGTTTTTAGTTTTTCACAGTTTTTAATGTAGAATTTTAAGTTTTTTCAGTTTTTAAGTGTAGAATTTTTACAGTTTTTCACAGTAAAATTTTTATTTATTTTGTTTACAGTTTAGTTTTTACAGTAGATTTTCAGTTTTTCAGTTATTACTGTGGATTTTTTTTTACAGTTTTTCACAATAGAATTTACAGTTTTTCAGTCTTTACTGTAGAGTTTGTACAGTTTTTCAGTGTTTACTGTAGATTTTTTTTGTTTTTACTGCAGAATTCTTAGTGTTTACTGTAAAATTTTTAGTTTTTACTGCAGAATTCTTAGTTTTACTGTAGAATTTTTAGTTTTTCACAGTTGAATCTTTACAGTTTTTCACAGTTTTTACTGTAAAATTTTTACAGTTTTTACTGTAGATTTTTGTACAGTTTTTCACAGTAGAATTTTTAAATTTTTTCACAGTTTTTACTGTAGAATTTTAAATTTTTACTGCAGAATTCTTACAGTTTTTACTGTAAATTTTTTTATTTTTTACTGCAGAATTCTTAGTTTTTACAGTAGAATTTTTAGTTTTTCACAATAGAATTATTACAGTTTTTCACAGTTTTTACTGTAGAATTTGTACAATTTTTCACAGTAGAATTTTTTTAATTTTTTCAGTTTTTACTTTAGAATTTGTAAAATTTTTCACAGTAGAATTTTTAGTTTTTCACAGTTTTTACTATAGAATTCTTACAGTGTTTACTGTAAAAAAATTAGTTTTTACTGCAGAATTCTTAGTTTTACAGTAGAATTTTTAGTTTTTCACAGTAGAATTTTTACAGTTTTTCACAGTTTTTACTGTAAAATTTTTACAGTTTTTACTGTAGAATTTGTACAATTTTTCACAGTAGAATTTTTAATTTTTTTCAGTTTTTACTTTAGAATTTGTAAAATTTTTCACAGTAGAATTTTTAGTTTTTCACAGTTTTTACTATAGAATTCTTACAGTGTTTACTGTAAAAAAAAATTAGTTTTTACTGCAGAATTCTTAGTTTTACAGTAGAATTTTTAGTTTTTCACAGTAGAATTTTTACAGTTTTTCACAGTTTTTACTGTAAAATTTTTACAGTTTTTACTGTAGAATTTGTACAATTTTTCACAGTAGAATTTTACATTTTTTCAGTTTTTACTGTAGAATTTGTACAGTTTTTCACAGTAGAATTTTACATTTTTTCAGTTTTTATTGTAGAATTTTTAGTTTTTCACAGTAGAATTTTTACAGTTTTTCACAGTTTTTACTGTAAAGTTTTCACAGTTTTTACTGTAGAATTTGTACAATTTTCACAGGAGAACTTTTAGTTTTTCAGTTTTTACTATAGAATTCTTACACTGTTTACTGTAGATTTTTTAGTTTTCACTTCAGAATTCTTACAGTGTTTACTGTAGAATTTTAAATTTTTACTGCAGAATTCTTACAGTTTTTACTGTTAAATTTTTTTTTATTTTTACTGCAGAATTCTTACAGTTTTTACTGTAGAATTTTTAGTTTTTCACAATAGAATTTTTACAGTTTTTCACAGTTTTTACTGTACAATTTTTACAGTTTTTACTGTAGAATTTGTACATTTTTTCACAGTAGAAGTTTTAGTTTTTCACAGTTTTTACACTGTTTACTGTAGATTTTTTAGTTTTTACTGCAGAATTATTACAGTTTTTACAGTAGAATTTTTAGTTTTTACTGCAGAATTCTTACAGTTTTTACAGTAGAATTATTAGTTTTTACTGCAGAATTCTTACAGTTTTTACTGTCAAATTTGTAATTTTTACTGCAGAATTCTTACAGTTTTTACAGTAGAATTTTTAGTTTTTACTGCAGAATTCTTACAGTGTTTACTGTAGAATTTAAAATTTTTACTGCAGAATTCTTACAATTTTTACTGTAAATTTTTTTATTTTTATTGCAGAATTCTTACAGTTTTTACTGTAGAATTTTTAGTTCTTCACAGTAGAATTTTTACAGTTTTTCACAGTTTTTACTGAAAATTTTTACAGTTTTTACTGTAGAATTTGTAGTTTTTCACGGTAGAATTTTTACAGTTTTTCACAGTTTTTACTGTAAAATTTTTTACAGTTTTTATTCTAGAATTTGTACAAATTTTCACAGTTGAATATTTTGTTTTTCACAGTTTTTACTATAGAATTCTTAAACTGTTTACAGTAGAATTTTTAGTTTTTATTGCAGAATTCTTACAGTGTTTACTGTAAAATTTGTACTGTAAAGTTTTTACAGTAGATTTTTTAGTTTTTACTGCAGATTTCTTAGTGTTTACTGTAAAAGTTTTAGTTTTTACTGCAGAATTCTTACAGTGTTTACTGTAGATTTTTTAGTTTTTACTGCAGAATTCTTACAGTTTTTACTGTAGAATTTTTACATTTTTCACAGTTTTTACTGCAAAATTCTTGCAATTTTTACTGTAGAATTTTAAATTTTTACTGCAGAATTCGTACAGTTTTTACTGTTAATTTTTTTTTTTATTGCAGAATTCTTACAGTTTTTACTGTAGAATTTTTAGTTCTTCACAGTAGAATTTTTACAGTTTTTCACAGTTTTTACTGTAAAATTTTTTACAGTTTTTACTCTAGAATTTGTACAAATTTTCACAGTAGAATTTTTTGTTTTTCACAGTTTTTACTATAGAATTCTTACACTGTTTACTGTAGATTTTTAGTTTTTACTGCAGAATTCTTACAGTTTTTACTGTAGAATTTTTAGTTTTTACTGCAGAATTCTTACAGTTTTTACTGTAGAATTTTTAGTTTTTACTGCAGAATTCTTACAGTTTTTACAGTAGAATTTTTATTTTTTACTGCAGAATTCTTACAGTTTTTACAGTAGAATTTTTATTTTTACTGCAGAATTCTTACAGTTTTTACTGTAGAATTTTTAGTTTTTTTACTGCAGAATTCTTACAGTTTTTACTGTATAATTTTTTGTTTTTAATGCAGAATTCTTACAGTTTTTCACAGTAGAATTTTTAGTTTTTCAGTTTTTATTATAGAATTTTTACAGTTTTTACTTTAGATTTTTTATTAATTTTTTACAGTTTCTACTATAGAATTTTTACAGTTTTTCAGTTATTGATGTAGACATTTCAGTTATTAATATAGAATTTTTAGCTTTTCACAGTAGATTTTTTACAGTTTTTTTTACAGTTTTAATGTAGATTTTTTTTATATTTTCACAATAGAATTTTTACAGTTTTTCAGTTTTTACTGTAGAATTTTTATAGTTTTTACTGTAGATTTTTTACAGATATTCACAGTAGAATTATTTTATTTTATTTTTTTTTGCAGTTTTTACCATAGAGTTTTTTGTTTTTACTGCAGATTTTCTAAAACTGCAGAAAATATAAACATAAAGTGTTATGCAGGGAATTCTGGGAAAGTGCATAAAATTGACCAAAAGTTATATTTTACATTGCAAAAAAAAGTTATATTTGAAAAAATGTCAGTGTAAAATGTTTTCTAACGTTAAGCTTAGATTTTTTTAAGACTGTAATCTGGGATTTATAAAAAAGACAAATTAACATTTCAAAACACATGCCCATCAAATGAATAATAATAAATAATTTAAATAAATACATAAAAAGAATTAACAGTATTTTTATCATAGTTTACTTCTGAAGAAAGTCTTATTTCTTTTAGTTTGGCTGGAAGAAAAAAAGTAAAAACTGCTGTGGTCATTATTATTAGATTATTATTTTTGATTGTCTGCAGAACAACACACAGTTGTCCAATAACTTGCTCGATTAACCTAATTAACCTAGTTAAGCCTTTAAATGTTAATTTAAAGAATACTGAATACTAGTATCTTGAAGAATATCTAGTCAAATACTATATGCAGTCATCACGGCAAAGATAAAAGAAATCAGTTATTAGAAATTAATTATTAAAATTATTGTTTAAAAATGAATTTGGAAACATATTAATTAAACAGGAGAGCT
>CAIGQS010000254.1:0-57783 GCA_903798195.1 Danio kyathit
GCGATGGATACGAGATGGCGGATCAGGTTTCCCGGCCCTCCTAATCCAATCGCAGGAATGATTCCAGACCCCCCAACTTTTACGGACTCTTTGAGCATTCAATGTTAGTAATGCTTTTAATTGAGCCAAGAAGTGGACTAATGAAAGTTTATGTGACGTGTTGAAAGCATTACCCCATTAGTGGGCTGATGGCAGACCCTCATTCAGGTTTTGTGAACGTCATAAACCAAAGGAACAATGGCTGAACATCTGCTCCTCAACCGTCCGAAGGGTCTCGGCCTCAACACACTATTGTTTTAGCACCTGTGTGTGCGTTTGAGTTTCTAAAGACTTAACTTTGTTATCCACTTTGTTTAATCTAAGAGCAGGAGGACCATTTGTGAATTGTGTGCAGTTTCCGGTGACGTTCACGAAGGGGTATTTTTACCTCTGAGATAGTCATTATGCTGCTTGAGTTTACAAACTAGTGTTTCTTATAGTGTTATTTTGAGTGGTCAAAATTATAAACATACAATAAGAGCACAAATAATTTTACTGCATCTGCATTTATTTTAATTCCAATTTAGTTTAATTTGTGGTCATTACATTTAAAGAAGTTTGACTAATGGAATTAATATATGATGATGGCCCAGTTTCACAAACAGGGCTTAGCTTAAGCCAGGACTAGACCTTAGTTAAATTAGGCTATTTAAGCCACATTTATAAAAACAGCCTTAGAAAAATACATTACTGGTGTGCACCTGTAGACAAAAAATGACACTGACATATTTTAAGACATCTCACTGCAAGTTATTTTCAGTTGAGACAGCTCAAACATGCAATTTAATCCAAGACTAGCCTTAAACCTTGTTTGTGAAACCGGAGGCAAGAGAATTATAGCTTTGTCAATTAAAATACATTGCAAATTTTAGCTTATTTTTTTGTTAATAATGTTTAATATAAGTTTAGATCATGAATTTAAAAGATGTATTTTATGTTTGTGCATTATTTTTTTATTTTATTTCAGTTTATTTTAATTTGTGGTCATTACATTTAAAAGAGTAGAAGTTTGGCTAAAGAAATTAAAATGCAGTGAGATTTATTGTTATGTCACTTAAAAGAAGTTTATATATTCATGAGCAATGTGTAACTAGTATTGTTGTATTGTAAAAGTAATGTATGTTGTAAAAGTAATGTATTGTAATAAATGTAACTACGAACATTATTTTGAGTAGTCAAAATCCTACATACTTATCTATTATAAAGACTTTATTATTATTATTATTAGTAGTAGTAGTATTATTATTAGTATTATTATCAATAATAATACTACTAAAAAATAATAATTTTAATTTTGGTTTAGTTTAATTTGTGGTCATTGCATTTAAAAGTTGAAGTTTAGCTAATGAAATTAAAATATGAGAATTATTGTATTGTCAAATAAAATATTTAATATACAACATTTTGTTTATTTATTTTTATTTCAGTTTAGTTTCATTTGTGTTCATTACAATTATAAGTAGAAGTTTGGCTAATAAAATTTAAATATAATGACAATTATTAAAAATAAGTTGATATATTCATGAGCAATGTCTAACTAATGTTGTAATAAATGTATGTAACTGATAATATCATTTTGAGTTGTCAGTATTATGAAGACAGAGGTTTGTAGCACAAATAATTTTACTTCATCTGTCCATTTTTTTCCATTTAGTTTAATATAAGTTCTGTTTAATTTGTGATCATTTCATTTAAAAGTAGAAGTTTAGCTAATGAAATAAAACTAATAAATAATTCAATTAAAATATGAGACTAATTGCATTGTCCATTAAAATACATTTATATATTTATGAGCTAGATGCATCTTGGATTGTAAAAAAAAAATTAACTAGTCATATTATTTTGAATTGGCAGCATCATGAACACAATGTTTTTTAGCATGCTTTGTAGTTATTTTACTGCACTTATGTCTGTGCAGTTTTAATTTTTTACTTGTTTATTTATTTAGGTTTTCATTTAGCTTCATTTTAGCTCATAAAAGTAAAAGTTTAGACAAATAATTTAAAAGATAAGAGAAATATTGCTTGGCAACTAAAATGAGTTGATATAGTTATGAGCAGTATCACCCAAGATGCATATGGCAATATAGCTAAAAAAAAACAACAACATTGCGTTGTCTGCTTTTTCAGTCATTCTGTGGTTAATAACTGGATAAAGACTGATCTCAATTACACCGTCTCAAAGTTGTTTTAGTCATTCTGAAATGCCTGAGTCATAGTCTGACTTCAAAATGATTCAGTGAAATGACTCTCAGAATTGACTCACAAGCTGTTCAAGCCTCAGGCATCTGAACACAAGATCACACCACAGTCTTCTTTCTTTCTTTCTTTCTTTCTTTGAAAAAAAATATTTGTTGGTTGCTTTTGTTTGTTCTCTTTGTTGCTTTTGTTTGTTCCATTTGTTGGTTACTTTTGTTTGTTCGTTCCTTTTCTTTGTTTGTTTGTTCATTCCTTTTGTTTGTTTCGTTCATTCATTTCTTTTGTTTGTTTCATTTGTTTGTTCCTTTATGTTCGTTTGTTACTTTTTTGTTTTTTCCTTTTGTTTGTTCGTTCATTCCTTTGTTTGTTTCGTTCTTTCATTCCTTTTGTTTGTTCCGTTTGTTGGTTACTTTTGTTTGTTCATTCCTTTTGTTTGTTCCATTCGTGCATTCCTTTGTTCGTTTGTTCCTTTTTTGTTCTGTTCGTTCATTCCTTTGTTTGTTTCGTTCTTTCATTCCTTTTGTTTGTTCCGTTTGTTGGTTACTTTTGTTTGTTCATTCCTTTTGTTTGTTCCATTCGTGCATTCCTTTGTTCGTTTGTTCCTTTTTTGTTCTGTTCGTTCATTCCTTTGTTTGTTTCGTTCTTTCATTCCTTTTGTTTGTTCCGTTTGTTGGTTACTTTTGGTTGTTCATTCCTTTTGTTTGTTCCATTCGTGCATTCCTTTGTTCGTTTGTTCCTTTTTTGTTCTGTTCGTTCATTCCTTTAGTTTGTTTCATTTGTTTGTTCCTTTATGTTCGTTTGTTACTTTTTTTGTTCTGTTCGTTCATTTCTTTTGTTTGTTTCATTTGTTTGTTCCTTTATGTTTGTTTGTTTCTTTTTTGTTCTTTTCGTTTATTCCTTTTGTTTGTTAGTTTCTTTCATTCCATTTGTTCGTTCGTTCCTTTTGTTTGTTGTGTTTGTTCTGTTTGTTGATTACTTTTGTTTGTTCTATTCATTTTGTTTATTTGTTTGTTGGTTCATTCCTTTTGTTTGTTCTGTTTGGTTATTATGTTTTGTTAGTGACAGTGAAGTAAATGTCCTGTTTTGTTCAGAAGTAGCACACAGATAAATATGGCATGAAATAAGTGTGTGCGTGTGTGTGTGTGTGTGTGTGTGTTCTAACAGTGTCAGCATGTCAGTGTGAGTTTGTTGTTTCTGCTATAACACCTTTCTCTTTTACTGCCGCTGGTGGCAGTGATGTGTACCTGTCAGCCGTGTGTGTCTATTAATATCTAGCATGTGTTGCGTGCGACTACAGTATATATCTGGAGAAAGTTTGAACGGTTGAACAAAAAAGCCGAGGTGTCACCAAGTGAAAGACAGTCGCTCTATCTCTTGGTACCCGGCCTGATTTCACATAGCTTCTCAAACAAGATTAGCATTTGTTAGCGGGGTATTTATACCGAGTGTCAGCCGCTAAATCCATAACCCTGCAGCGCTGCACTGCGGGGAACCTGGAATTTGAACACCTGTGTAACTACAAGGACAGAGCTGAAACCCATCAGTCAAAATAGCTTATCGCTAATGCCAAACAGGACCATTCAAAGACACACACACTAGGCATGGGAATGGGAATAAGGTTCTGATGGTATGATATCTTTGGAGAAAAATATCACTGTTTCACAGTATTGTGCTTACTGCTCTAAAATATGATCTTTTTAAATGTCTGGGTAAAGAACAACAACTTTTACCCCCCATTGAACACAATATATTTTATTTTTAGAAACATTTATAATATTTTGGAGCACTAAACATGTCAGGCTAGTTTCAAAAACACTGGATTCCTTATAACTTGAATAGGCATCTTTAGATATCTAGAATTTCATATTTTTAAAGTCTTTTATTTCTTTTATTTATTATTATTTTATTTATTTATAAGTTTGTTTCCTCATTAATTATTTCTGAGGCATAAAAAAGATCCCAAAGTGAACAAGTCTTTACTTCTGTAGGTTTTTGAATGCTTTTGTCATTCTTCATCACAAATTACAAAGTTGTCACATCTAAAGTGCTGTTTTTTCTGGACAGGACATTACTTTTTATAAGCCGTATTTAAGTTTAAAAGCCTGAAGTGAATTAAGGTGAGCTCACACACTCAATCTGAGTTTGTTTTTTAGACAGCGCTGCTACAATCAATCAGATTTATGTTTTTGAATCCATCCTGTACATTCCTCCAATCCGGCCTCGTCTTACTCAATATCCACAGAGCACAGTGTCATTTAGTCATGAATAAACATCTCTGTTTTTATACCTGTGAGCATTTAATGTATGGAAGGAATGCGTGTGTTTGTGGAGAGAACAGGCAGACGATTTTCACTGATTGTGTTTGATATTAAAATCAAGCCGAGGGCAGAAAAACAGGCTGTCAGGATCTGGAGAAACACAGACCGCATCTCTTTGATTCACTCTTTGTTGGAATGATAATTGAGCTCAAAAACAGACAAAACAAGGCTTGTGTAGGCAGAGACAGACACACTCGTCTAATTCCACATTGTGTGACTGTAAAGTGATGATATGAGTTGATATATGCACTTACTTGGACAACAAACATAAATAAAAAAAATAAAAAAACATTTGCGTACTTACATAAAAATAAATAAATATTAGAATTAAAATAACTGTATTAGGGTTGGGCCAATAGACGATGCCATCGTCCATCGCCGATGGCCGATAGACATCACGATGCTGAGCCGGCATCGCGATCCTCCGCCCCGCCCCCGTCGCAAACCCGCTCATGAAAAATACACACTCAGGCCCCTTTACACTAATACAGCTTACTTTTAAAATGGCATTTTAGAACGAAAATGACCCACGTCCACACTGGTGTTTTATCTAGCATTTCTGAACAGCCCTACGTCCACTGAAAACGCACACCACGTGACCACACACACAGCCACAGACACACACACTGTCTTGCGCTGGTCTGAGGTGCAGAGAACAGTGTACGTCGAACAGTTTATCAAGGATGATAGTGGATCGTGTCTCACTATAGTTGTTAAACGTGATATTTAATTAATCTTGTCTCTATCCAGGGCTTAATTTGTGCCGGAACACGCCGGATCCGGATCCGGCACCATATTTTACCGATCTCCCTCCTCAACCGCCCTCCTCCCCTGTCCACTGTTCATTTTCACTTTGTCCGCGACACCTCAGCGTTGCTCACTTTTGTCCGCGAGCAACCCCCGCGCCGCTCACTTTCATCCGCGACACCCCTCCGCCATCCACTGCACCAAACAAATGACTGACACGGATCACTCTGCCTACTCATGTCAGAGTCCCGCAGAAAAATTATTGACAGGTGGTAATTTGTGTGTAACTTATCTTTATTTATTTATGATTTGGTTATGGGTAAAACAAAGACCAGGTAGTTGAAACGGTAGGCTACAAATAATTAATTCGTTATGAATTAATTTATTATTCATAAATAATTTATTCACCTCCGCCAATGAAGACTATGTCATCGTCCATCGCGATGTTTCACATTAGACATCGTACGATTCTAAATTGGTCAACATTGCCCAACCCTAAACTGTATTATGTTTTATTGGATTAACCATGTATACCACGATTGACAAACGTTCAGAAAAAAATAGGTTATAATAACTTGATTTTAATAAACATGCACATAGGGATTCAGGGAAAAATTATTAGCCTTAAATTTTCAATATATACAGTGGTGTGATAAAGTGTTTACCCTTACTGATTTCATTTCTTAATTGTTTGCGTATTTGTTAGACTTTAATGTTTCAAATCATCGAACAAATGTAAATATTAGTCAAAGATGACACATGTAAACATATCATGCAGTTTTGAAATGAAGGCTTTTATTATTAAGGGAAAACTACATCCAGTAGCCCTGTGTGAAAAAGTGTTTGCCCCCTAAAAGTACTCACTCTTTGGTCCACTGTTAGCACAAACATCTACAATCAAGCGTTTTCGATAACTTGCAATGGGTCTGTTACAGCGTTGAGGAGGAATTTTGGCCCACTCATATTTGCAGAATTGTTGTAATCCAGCCACACTGGAAGGTTTTTAAGCATGAACCACCTTTTTAAGGTTATTCCACAGCATCTCAATTAGATTTAGGTCAGGACTTTGACTAGGCCACTCCAAATACTTCATTTTCATTTTTCTTTAGCTATGGAAATGTTGTGGTTGTGCTTTGGATCCTTTGGAAACACTTTTTTTTCACACAGGACTATTTAGATTTGTGTTTTTGTTTTCCTTATTTTCCTTTATTCCTAATAAAACCTCCATTTCAAAACTGCAACGTGTGTCATCTTTGTCTCTTTTTAATGTTTCAGATCATCAAACAAATGTAAATATTACTCAAAGATAACGCATGTAAACACATCATACAGTTTTGAAATGAAGGTTTTTATTATTACGACTGCATTTATAAGGTCATGACACAACATCTCAATTAGATTCAGGTCAGGACTTTGACCAGTCCACCCCAAGGTCTTCATTTATTTTTTCTTCAGCCATTGAATTGCTGGTTGTGCTTTGGATCATTTGGAAACACTTTTTTTTTCACACAGGACTATGCAGTTTTTTATTTTTGTTTTCCTTAATAATAAAACCTCCATTTCAAAACTGCAACTTATTGTATCTTTGTCACACGTTAATGTTTCAGATCATCAAACAAATGTAACTATTACTCAGATAACACATGTAAACACATCATGCAGTTTTGAAATGAAGGTTTTTATTATTAAGACTGCCTTTATAAGGTCATGCCTAGGGCCAGACGGAATCTGCGGACGTTTTTTGCAATTTCTGCGGAGAATTCTGGTAAAAATCTGCAGATTTCTGCGGAATTATTTTGGGAGTCTCATAACTAAAATCTTAATATGTGAAATATGTGTAATTTAAAAACTGAATAAATTCAGATTTACACACATTTACTCAAGTAAATAAACAGAATTAATGATGGGCTAAAAATCTGCGGAATTCTGCGCGCGCAGATTCCGTGTGGGCCTAGTCATGCCACAGCATCTCAATTAGATTCAGGTCAGGACTTTGACTAGGCCACTCTAAAGTATTCATTTTACTTTTCTTCAGCCATTGAATTCCTGCTGTGCTTTGGATCATTTGGAAGAAAAAAAAATTCACACAGGACTATGCAGTTTTGTATTTTTGTTTTCCCTTAATAATAAAACCTTAATTTCGAAACTGCAATGTGTGTTATTTTGTCAGACTTTAATGTTTCAGATCATCTAAGAAATGTAAATATTAGTCAACATAACACATGTAAACACAACATGCAGTATTGAAATGTTTTTTTTTTAATTATTATTATTAAGACTGCAACTTGTGTTATCTTTGACTAATATTTAAATTAGTTTGATCTAAAAACACTGACAAGTTTAAGTGTGACAAACATGCAATAATGTTAAGTGTAACTGTGTTTAACAGTTACATTCTCACAGTATTTCCTGTTTTTTTTTTATCCTGTAGAAAATCTTATTTACTTTACTCAAAGCAGTTTTAACATTTTTATGAAATAGTTTTTAATGTCAATATTATTATTCCCCTTAAGAAGCCTTCAGAAAACGCGTCTGTTTTGATCTGTTCCAGCTGTTCTGATCTGCCGTGTGTTTTGGCTGAAGGTTTGTTTTTAGCATTAGCATTAGCATTAGCGTGTTCACCTGTCCAGCTCTTCTCTTCATCTCTGTTCTCCGGGCCAGATGTTTGATCACTTCCATATTCTCATGTTCATGTGTTTTCAGGCTCTGTCTGCTTATTATTCATTTCTCCTGCAGTAAATCCATTCAGATTGCACAGAATAACACAACAACATCAGCCAGAGGAGACTCTGAATGCCCTTACCATCACACTCTTTCTGTTTTGTGTGTGTCTGTGTGCGTGCATGTTTTTGAGACTTATCAGGACACACATTTGCATAATGTCATGAATATAACAGGTATAACTGGAGAATGTGACTTATGAGGACATTGTCAGTGTGCTGTTTTTCAAAAAGCTTATAAAGTCATTCAGAATTGGTTTGTTTTATTTATTTTTTCGAAAGTAAAAATGCACACGGTTACCCTTGTGGGTTGGGTTGTTTAGGGATAGTGTTGTGGCAAAAATATATACAATTGAAACAAAAGAAACGAATGGAATTTCATTGTTATATCAGTAATCCTTTACAATAAAGTTCTGTAGTATTAAGTAGTCTGTTAATATTTTTTTGATTATTAATAAATCCTCAGTCATTAGTTCATGTTAACTAATGTAGTAATAAATATTGTTTAATGCCAGTTATTACGGTTTCAGATGCTGTACTCTGGTAATAAGTGGATGAAGTGTTTTACTGAAGAGTCTTACAGTCAGAGGAAGAACTTCTTTCTTCTTTTTTCCACTGAGATAATTATAGACATGCAGGAGAGATGAGGGGAAAAAAAGTACTACAGAGGAAACGGATGGACGTTTCGCATGTGAAAGGTTAATCACCCTTTTTTAGTCCAGGTTTTTCAGTTTTCCGCAGTAAATGACATGCTGAAAATACAGAGGAAAGCATTAAGACGCTCTTATGAGGCTTTCAGAGCACTCGAGTCCAGCAGGTGTTCAGTGAAGAACAACTGAAATTACACTGAGCTTCATTCAGGCCAGGCTTTTATTCACTCGCTGATCTGCTGCTCACATACACTGAGGAGTTCAGCTCACACACTCACTCAGTTCATTCATATCTTACTGCAGCCTATTTCTGTGTTTATTTTATTATTTATTTTAGTTTATTTTGCTCAATGCATTTTTATTTCAGTTGTTTCTGTAAGATTTATGAGGAAAAATCATGATAATGGTCATGACATTATTTTAATTTATATGTATGTTTTATTTTATACCGCTTATTTGCATTTCAGTTGTTTCTGTACATTTTTGGAGGAAAAATCTTGGTAATGGTCATGAAAGTATTTCATTTTTTATTTTATTTTATTTTATTCCATGGTTTTTAATTTCAATTGTTTCTGTAAGATTTACGAGGAAAAACCATGATAATGGTCATGAAAGTATTTTATTTTATTATGGTTATTTGGATTTCAGTTGTTTTTTGTACATTTTTGGAGGGAAAAAAAACTTAATAGTCATGAAAATATATTATTATTTTTTTTTTTTTACATGAATTTCCATCTTGGTTGTTTCTATAAAATTTAAGAGGTAGAATCATGATAATAGCCATGAAAAATGAATATATATATATATATATATATATATATATATATATATATATATATATATATATATATATATATTCATTTATGTATTCATTTATTTTATTTTTTTTATGATAATGGTCATGGATTTTTTTATTTTATTCCATGGTTTTGGATTTCAGTTGTTTTTTGTAAGATTTGTGAGAAAATCATAATAATGATCATGAAAAATATTTTATTTTATATATTTTTATTTTGTGTTTTATTTTGTTTATTTGGATTTCGGTTGTTTCTGTGCTGAGGAAAAATCTCGATAATATTCATGAAAATATCTTTTTTTTATTTTGCGTAGTGGATTTGTATTATTTTTGTAAGATTTAGAAGGAAAAATCTTGATAATGATCAAGATTTAGTGTTCAGATACTAATGTAGTTTCAGTTGTTGTTTTTTGTTTGTTTGTATTTTAGCTTGTTTAGTTTATTGTATTTTAGCTTTCAGTTTTAGTTTTCAGTTTTTAAGTTTCAGGTTTTGTTTTATTATTAGATTTAATCTATTTTTATAATAAATATTAGTCTTATTTTTAGTCATAGCTGAACTAAATAAAAAAGGAACATTCTTCTATAATATATGACTATAATCACCTTTGAATAGAAATGCATATATTTATGTATATGACAGTACTTGTTAGTAAATTCCGCAGTACACTTTAACCATACACAAGAGAGATATGTGTGAAATTACAGATGATCTTCTTAAACTGATCAAAACACTCCGCTAATTGCATTTAATATAAATGTAAACAACACATTTCATTTCCTCAGAATATAAAAACCCCTAATAATTTCCCTCTGTAAGCCAGCATGATGAACAGCGTTCTGTTAGTTCAGTAATAATAAATAAATGGAAAGGATGCAGTCCTCAGCTGTTTGTTTACGGATCTGATTAGTTGCCGTGGTGATGTGCAGGCTGTAGAGTCCGGTCCTCTTAATGCAGAGCTGATAGCGTGTGTGTGTGCGTGCGTACTTGTGGGTGTGTGTGTGTGTGCGTGCGCATGCGTGTGTGTGTGTGTGACAGCCACTCCTCTTAATGCAGAGCTGATTGTGTGTGTGTGTGTTTGTGCGATTCTGCGTGCGTGTGTGTGGTGATCACTTCTCTCAATGCAGAGCTGATTGTGTGTGTGCGCATGTGTGTGACAGATGACACACACACGGCCGGCTGCGATCGGGCCTGTGTGATTACTGACGTGTGTGTGTGTTTCTGAGCTTTCGGTGCTGTCCTGTGCTCTCTAATCATCCTCCTCTCTGCTCTGGGCTGTGTGTGTGTAATTGGCTGTGGTCTTGAACACACACCACAGACGGCCTCATTACGGGCCCCGATACAGAACCACATACAGTTCCTCCACGAACGTGACCCCATTTTGTCAATAAGAAATGGGTTCTCTTCATGTACTTTGGGCTGGAGTACATTAAGGTATGAATGAAACACAAACTAGACATGTTTAAAGCTCCTAGTCTGTTACTTGTTGATGTTTAGGAAGATTTGTGTATATTAAGCTATAGGCAGGTTATAGTTGGAGATAAACTTTGCTGGACGGCCCTCCAGGATCAAGTTTGCCCATTCCTGCCTTAGAGCATACCTGCCAACACTCCTATTTTTCCTGGGAATCTCCTGTATTTCATACCCATCTTCCACTATTCAATTCTATTCCTCTTTATTTCTCTAGCGCTTTTACAATGTAGATTGTGTCAAAGCAGCTGAACACAGAAGTTCTAGTAAACTGAAACAGCGTCAGCCCAGTTTTTAGAGTTGAAGTTCAGTTCAGTGTGATTTAATTCTCACTGCTGAAAGTCCAAACACTGAAGAGCAAAACCATCTATGCGCAGCTCCACAAGTCCCAAACCAGTAGCGACAGTGGCGAGGAGCAGTCACCAATTGATGAAAGTGAAGAAAAAAACCTTAAGAGAAACCAGGCTCAACTGTGCAAGATCATCTCATCCTTTCCAATCATCCTACTACTTGCCTGCTGATTCTGTTCCTTCTCTATTGCTTCTACTTCTTTAGTTGTCACTGCACTTGCTCATATAATCAATATATGTCTTCAGACTGGTTCATTCCCATAGCACTTCTTAAGAAACCTCCTCTAATTCCAGCACTTTAAGGAAACTATAGACCGGTTTCCTTCTTCTGTTTATTGCTAAAACTTCCAAAGAAATATCTGCCTTTTATACACAGAACAACCTCTTGGATGGCGGCCAGTTTGGCTTTAAATGTGGACGTTCAGCAGAGAGAGTTAGAGTTATACTTTATTGTCCTTTGCAGGGAATTTGTCCCGAACCCAAGCTGCAACAACAGAGAGCATCCACATACACCAACAGACAACAAGAAGCATTAACAACACCAACAACAGTGACCTTTAAAAGTACCATCAAGATAGTTTACAGTTTAAAATGTCAATAGAGGTATTAATGACTTATTGTTGCGGTTTCTTCTGCTTAAAGGAACTCTATATTGTTCTCTGATGGCAGAAATTCATACATTGGAAATAAAACATGCTATTACTTGTGCATTTCTAAAACTGAAGCGACGTGTACTCTCTTATAAACGATAGGTTTCTTGGCAACTTTAACAAGTAGAACAAGTTCTGCTTTTGATTGAACTGAAACATTGCTACTATATCAAGCCTGCATAACGTAATTTAATAAACTTCACATGACTGCTTAATGAGGGTGCTTTTACACTTGTGGATCGATTATTTTGTTCCGAAACGGGGATTAAAATTGTTACAATGTTTATTTTTGTTCCTGGTGCAGTTCGCTTTCACTCAGCAGAGTTTCTAAACGGACCAAAAGAGCTAAAACAAGTCACGTGTGAATAAACTCCCCTTACATTGGTCAGAGTTTCACAGTTTTTATTTTTTTGCCATTGACTTATGCATTATAGGCTTTACATTATAAAGAGAAATGATAGATAAACCAAGACTGCTCATTTCCTAACTGATAAGCAGCTCTCATTAATAGTTAGCATGCTTTCACTTTCGTATTTGACATGAAACGCACATTTACCGGTAGGAATGACATCCTGCCTCATATTTCTCTCTTCATATAGCCATAAATGCCTATTACAAATCCATAATACTCTGTGATTATAGCCTGGTTTTGATCGTTTTGCTTTCTCACTACAATCGATCTGCTCCAAAGTTCGTTTCAATCGAGCCGAGACCACCTTATTCAGGCGATCCCAGACCGATTATTTTGTCGCGGATCCGAGCGCGATTGCTGGATTCACGTATGCCAAACGAACCAAGCTAACTGGGGAAACGCGCCAGTTTTCCGAAACAAAGTGCTCCACCCACTGTACTTTTGTTTTTTCTCACACATATATATAGTAGAGTAGGTTAGATAATAACGCGTAATACATGCGAAGATTTCTTTTCAAATATTGCTATATTCTTTTCTTTTGTATAGTTAGGGTAGAGGTTGGGCCAGTAGAATAGATTGTTTTTTTTATTTATTTCTATTGTTTGGACGCCGCCCGCGTCTCATTTCTCCAACTCTCCCATCTATTTGTTCAAACATCTTGTGTCCCCACTTGTTGTCTGTAATTTTAATATTCTTGTAAATATTTATTGTTCTTTCTAAATACATATTTCTGCATTTATTATTATCACTATCTTTGTAAATAAACTCACTTTATTGCATTCAGTTAGTCTTGGTATTTTGTCCTTCACTTGTTGATATTTTTGTCTTTGCTTATGTGTTTCACTCCAAAATAATGTTACTCTCCTTCCCCTTGACTTACCATCTTTAAGATTGTAACACTAGGTGTAAAAGCACCCTGAAACAGCAACATGAGGTTCTGACTGCCCAGCTTAATAATAATTATTTTCCAAATTTTTAGTATTTCTCTTGCTGAACCTTCTTCCCTTTTATGACACTGCAACGCCCAATCCCAATTCTACCCCTTAGCCCTTCCTCTTACCTCTACCCCTTGTTTTGCGTGTTCATGTGAAGGGGTAGGAATGTCTCTTTAGCTTGAAGGCATAGGGCTAAGGGGAAGGATTAGATAGCCCTTTAAACACTCGAAACCAAGGGCTACGAAAATTTCCCAGAAAACACCATCTACAACGGCAGCATGGCTGCAGACGGAAATCAGAAGATGCACAAATTAGTATTTTTTGTCAATATTATATATTTTTACAACAAACAAGCACATGTTATAATACATTCATAATAGCGTTCGTGTTTTACCATCATGCGTTAACATTTTTTTTTTTAAATTCCCTCGCTAAATTTCGCAATCTATAACCCATAGTAAAAACTCCTGTATAGTAGATCCACAACATACTTTCACATCTGTCACTCGATGACACCCCAATACCCTGTCAGAATAGTCTAGTGGTTGTGAATGAGCGTTTTACAGTGTCTGCTATAATGTTAATGTTGTTTTCGTGTGTTTACATATATGAATATGGCCATGGTGTAAATGCACAGTACAGTTATGAGCTTATTGCCACATTATGTGGTTATAATAACATGATATCGTTGCCTTTGGTGATTTCCTGAAGATAAATTCCAAAAAAAATTATGCAACTGGAATAACTACAGCAGTCACGATCATTGATCTTATGTAAAGCAAGAGATCGCGATGACATATGATGACATGTACAGGTGCTGTAGTGGTGTCCCTTTTCTTGGGGGTAAAATTTGAAGCCCTTCCTCTTCACCCTCTGTTTCAAGGGCCAAGGAGTTGGGGTATGGGTAAAAAATAGAATTGCGATTGGATTGGAAATCTTAACTCCTGGGTCGACCCTTAAAAGGGCTGAATTGTCAGAGTGGCAGAATCATGCTACAGAGGTGCCTCAGGGCTTAGTTCCTAGGGGCTACTCACACTATGCTTGCCGAACCGTGCCCAGGCCCGTTTCTCGGATCGTTTGAGAAGTGTGAGTGCTCTGAATCGGGCTCACTTGGGCGGTTCACTTGGGCTTTGGTGCGGTACAAAACGCGCTTAAGCCCGAAACTTAAAGCGAGACGTGACTTTTAAGCGACTGTTTCATATGGATTAATTAATCATTCTTACCGTTCAATGAACACAAACTTTCGTAGATTAATAAAGACGCAAACCCCTCACTGCACGACAGCTGCGCCTTCAGCAACCCTCCTAATTCCTGCAGCACCAGGACTTTATGATTGTTTATGAGCATCAAAGGTGGCTGATCTGTTCGGCGAAATGTTTGACTGCGTGTCACCGCAAATCAAACGACTTAAACGATATATTTAAAGAAATCCCTTTTAGTGTGTGAATGCGGAGATGATACAGATTTGTGCCCACTGAAAGTTTGGGAGTCTTTCACACAATTAAATGTCTGTTGTTCATCATTAGTCATTTAGCAGACGCTTTTGTCCAAAGCGATTTACAATTGAGGAGGCATTCAGCAATTAAACTAGAGGCAATACACACAACAAGAGCTAATTATGCAAAGGAACTATTTGTACTCAAAGTGAATTGCTTGTTACTTTCATTCATTCATTCATTTTCTTTTCGGCTTAGTCCATTTATTCATCAGGGGTCGCCACAGCGGAATGAACCGCCAACTTATCCAGCATTTGTTTTACGCAGTGGATGCCCTTCCAGCTGCAACCCAACACTGAGAAACATCTGTACACACTTATTCACACACACACACACACACACACACACACACGCATACACTACGGACAAGCTTACCCAATTCACCTGTAGCGAATGTGTTTGGACTGTGGGGGAAACCGGAGCACCCGGGGGAAACCCATGCCAATACGGGGAGAACATGCAGACTGGGAGAACATGCAGACACAGAAAGGCCAACTAATCCAGAAGGGGCTCAAACCAGCGACCATCTTGCTGTGAGGCGACAGCGCTACCCACTGCACCACTACGCCGCCCACTTTTTACTTTCAATTAAATGAAAATGTATTGTATGTTGTATAACCAGGGATGTCAAACTCAATTCCTGGAGGGCCACAGCACTACACAGTTTAGTTCCAACCCTGCTTTAACACACTTACCTGTAGGTTTCATACAAGCCTGAAGTACAGTAGTCAATTAGTATGATCAGGTGTGTTTAATTAGAGTTGGAACTAAACTGTACAGAGCTGCGGCCCTGTACATCCCTGCTTTATCCTCATACTTATATATCTCAAAGTACAAGTATTTTTAATATACTTTATTATATTTGTATAAGAAATAAGTATGAATTGTATTATTAATGCGCTCAAACATTATATATGACAATGACGGTTTATTCATATAGCACAATTAAAAACAACCCAAGTTGACCAGTGTGCTTCACAATAACAAAAAACCACAAACAAGAATACGTCAAAGACAAAAGCAAGTTAAAAAAAATTAAAATACAAATAATAGGGGGGAAGAAAATGGCGTCGTAGAGTGAGCACGCGTTTGGGGGAGCTCCCGTGGCATTAGTTCAAATATTCGGTAAAAATATACTTTCACTCAGTGAAATCAGTTTGCCTGGCTAGAGAGAGACTGTGTCATGTCTTTAGATCAATATTTTTCGAAAGGATCTAACAAAATGCCCAAAACGAAGAAAACGTCGAAAAGTTCTACCATTAGCGGCGTCGAGCAGGAAGCTGATGACGCGGGTGTGAGCCGTGATGAGGAAAGTTCCAGCTCCAACTTTTTTGAAGCTTTGGACAAATTAACTGAAAATATTACGAAGGTAATTGATGAAAAAGTGGATGCTGTCCTAGCCGCGATTAACGTCCAAACAGTTCAGTTTCAAGCCTTGGTTGAACGAGTGGGCCAGGCGGAGGAAAGGATCGCCGGTGTGGAAAATTCAACGGAATCTCTGCAGACTACGGTTGCTGATCTTCAAAAAAAGTGAGCGAAATGTCAGCGCATCTTGATGATCTGGAGAATCGCGGGCGCAGGTGTAATTTGCGTTTAATCGGGCTGCCAGAGGGAACGGAGGGCAGTGATTCTGTTCATTTCTTTGAAAAATGGCTCCCCGATTACTTGAAGATCGCCACGAAAGCCGGACGGATCAAGCTAGATCGTGCTCATCGGTCTTTGGCACCGGTACCAGGACCTGCGCAACGACCCAGACCTGTCATCATAAAGTTCCATAACTTTACAGACAAGCAGCGAGTGCTGAACGCAGCACGTAAATGTGGCATGGATCCGGAGAGGAGCGCAGACGCAGGTCAGAGGGTTTTATTTTTCAACGATTATTCTGCAACGGTGATAAAGAAGCGCAAAGCTTTCGACGATGTCAAAAACGGTTGCAGAAGTTGAAGATCGAATATGCCCTGTTGTACCCAGCAACACTGAGGCTGAATATTAACGGGACAATGAAGCGCTTCACCTCACCTGATGACGTAACTTCGTTCATTGACAACATGGGCTAGCGTGAAAAGTGGTCAGAGAGCTGTGGGACATGAACACAATAACTCACTGAGTGAAATTTTATAATGTTGCTGAGAGCATGGTGAGGTTTGTGTTTACCCTATGTTTAAGGATATGGATGGTGTTTTGAGAGGTAGGCAGTTGCTTACAAATGAAGAGAATAGTTCTTCCTGCACGTTTAGCAGGATTGTTCCCTTGTATATTGTTATATGTTTTGTGTTTTATTTTTATTTATTTATTGTTTTGGTTAAAGCTCAGACTTTTGAAGGGTTTGCTTGTTGGAATATATATTATGTTTGTATTTTATCTGCATTGATTGCTCGTGCATTACACAATGTCTAGAAAGCTTAGGGTTGTACTTGGAATATTCGTGGCATACATAATCCTATAAAACGAAGAAAGATACTGGCATTTTTGAAAAAAGAAAAAATTGAAATAGCCCTTTTACAAGAGACTCATTTGAGTGACACAGAACATTTAAAATTACAACAGGGTGGGTTTGGACAGATATATTTTTCATCTTTTACATCTAGAAGTAGAGGTGTTGCTATTCTCATTAAACGTAATTTACCACTCAAAGTTACAAATTGTATTAAAGACAGAGATGGTCGTTATGTTATTATGAAGGCTTATTTCAAAGTAAAACAATTCTTATACTAAATATGTATTATCCACCAGCTCATCCATCTGACTTTGTTACTAAAGTGTTTTTGGACTTGATTTCCAGGCCAGCAGACTTAACAATTGTAGGAGGAGATTTTAATTGTGTATTGAACCCTATTGTAGACAGATACCCACATAGCTCTGCATCTCTAACTACTCAGGCAAAATCTCTTCAGAATATTTGTAGAGATCTTGGCTTTGTGGATGTTTGGAGAACTTTTCACCCTGATGATAAAGAATATACATTTTTTTCTACCTCTTATAATGTCAGTCAAGATTAGATTACTTTTTTCATACCAAAACAGATTTGCACTTAGTATTATCTTGTAACATAGAAAGTATTTTATTGTCAGATCATGCCAGTGTCACTATGGAGCTTCAATTTAGCAGTATAATGGATTATTCTATACAGTGGAGACTTAGTATTGCAACCCTTAGAGATTCAGCATTGCTGTTTATTTTCATCTGAATTTAAATATTTTCTTTCAATTAATTCTTTATCTACAGATAACCACTCCTTATTATGGGAACCTGTAAGCTTACGCAAGAGGTTTAATAATTTCATATACTTCTACTAAAAAGCACCAAAGAATGGCAAATCAAAGGGACTTGGAGGCTCAGTTATTGGTTAAGGAAAAACTGTATAATAGATCTCCTTCAGAAGATTTACTAAAAGAGTTACAAGCAATTAGATCAGCTTTAGACTGTCTTCTTACTGTGGAGGCAGAGAAGAAAATAAGGTATTCAAAACAAAGATTTTATGAGCATGGGGACAAGCCTGGGAGATTTTTAGCATATATTACTAAACAACGTGCAGCATCCCAATATATTACTACTATTGTTGATTCAGAAGATAATAGTTTCCATGATAATAAGAATATAAATAAATTATTTAAAGATTTTTATATTAATTTATATTCTTCTGAGAAAACAAGTGACCATCTTAAACAAATGATAAACTTCTTTTCTGGGATTAATCTTCCAAAAATTTCAGGTGCACAAAAAGAATCTCTTAATGCTCCAATTTCTAGATTAGAGGTTATCAATGCCATTAATGCTCTGAAGAATGGGAAATCACCAGGCCCAGATGGGTTTTGCGGAGAGTTTTTTAAAGAATTTCAAGAGTTGTTAGTTGACCCACTGCTTAATATGTTTAATTATTCGTTTACAGTTAAAGAGTTACCAAAGTCACTTGGAGAAGCTTATATTTCGCTTATATTAAAGAAAGGAAAAATCCAGAAATATGTTCTTCTTATAGACCAATTGCTTTACTGAATGTAGATCGGAAGTTGCTATCTAAAATTTTAGCAATTCGCCTTGAAAAAATTTTACCTTCGATAATTGGGCTTGATCAAACAGGATTTATACAGAATAGGAATTCATCTGACAACATTAGACGTCTTTTAAATATTATCTACACCTTTAAAGCAAAATCATAGATGCAATGGTGCTGTCTTTGGATGCAGAGAAGGCGTTTGATCGTATTGAATGGTCCTATCTTTTTTTTGTTTTGGAGAAATTTGACCTAGGTGAAAATTTTGTGCAGTGGATTAAAGTTCTGTATACAAACCCATGCTGCTGTATTGACGAATGGCCTCAGATCTGATTATTTTCCTATGCATAGGGGCACCAGGCAGGGTTGCCCCCTGTCTCCGCTTTTGTTTGCGATGGCTATAGAGCCTCTAGCTGAAGCAATCAGATCAGAAATATCCATTTCAGGTTTGCAGATAGGACATAAACATCATAAGATTGCATTATATGCAGATGTATTGCTTTTTTATCTAAGCCTGAGAAGTCAGTTCCCATTCTAATTGAGTTAATTAATCGGTTTGGTACCTTTTCTGGTTATAAAATAAATTTAACTAAATCTGAAGCTATGCCATTAGGTACTCTTATTTCCAAACCTAATATTGTGCCCTGTTTTCCCTTTAAGTGGTCACCTCTAGGTTTTATTTATTTAGGAATTTCTATAGCAACATCTTTAAAGCAGATGTACAAATCCAATTTTGTTCCTTTATTTGATAAAATACAGCAAGATTTAGAACGTTGGAATTCCTTGCCAGTGTCTTGGTTAGGTCGGATAGCACTAGTAAAAATGATTGTGTTACCCAAATTACTATATCCTATTCGAATGGTTCCTATATTGTTTTCTAATAGAGCATTAAAGGGTCTAAATAGCTGGCTGACTTCCTTTATATGGAGTAAACGCAAACCTAGGTTAAAAATGTCTGTACTTTATCTGCCAAGTTCTGTGGGAGGGTTGGACTTTCCAAATATTAAAATGTATCAGCTGAGTTCACACTTGAGATACATTGCAGAATGGGTTAGGAATGATTCTTCCTCTACATGGTTAGATATTGAATCCTCTTTTTCACAATTTCCTTTAAAAGCTCTTCTTTTTGTTAAGCTTTCAAAAAATAAAGGAGATATATGAAAATCCAATTATAGTCAATACCCTGAAAGCTTGGAGATCGGTTTGCAGGCTTGAAGGAAGATCTAAATTGACTTCTTTCTTTACCCCAATTCTAGATAATCCTGATTTTACCCCAGGAATTCTGGATGATGGTTTTAAACGCTGGTGTAATTCGGGAATTGTAGGGCTTGGGGACATGTTCTCAGACAACAAACTAATGTCTTTCACGGAATTAGCTCAGAAATACCAGTTAGTCAAAAATGATTTTTTCGTTTTCTTCAATTGAGACATTATATCACTAACAGCACAACACTTGTTAAAAATTGTGGGATATCTTCTATTGAGAGATTATTATTTTTCATCAGGAAAGATGTCTGTGGGTCGATTTTATGCATCTGTATGCTCAATCCCATCTCCTGATATACAGAGAATTAAAACCAAATGGGAGGAAGAGTTAGTTACTGATATTGATGAGGAAACATGGGATGATATTTGGTCTTATGCTAAGAAAATATCTGTTTGTACACGTACAAGAGAAATACAATATAAAATAATACACAGACTCCATATCTCCCCCCACCGCAGACATCTATTTAACCCTTCTAATTCACCTATGTGTTTAAAATGTAAAACTGATGTAGGTACTTTAACGCATTGTATGTGGTCATGTAACAGAGTGCAAAGGTTCTGGTCTTTGGTGCTGGGGGAAATGGAAAAGATCTTTAACATGCCGTTGGATTTTGACCCAGTTTCATTGATTTTGGGTATACCTAATGGACGCATTTTTTCATCAGCTAATAAGAAATTGTATAATATATTAACTTTTGCCGCCAGAAAAAATATTTTACTTAATTGGATTAGTGATAAATCTCCATCACTTAAAGGTTGGCACAAGATAATTTTTGAGTTAATTCCCCTGGAACATCTTACCCATGTTTTACACAAAAAAGCAGAACATTTTTTCAAAGTTTGGACTCCATATTTGGATTATTTGGAACCTGGTCTTTGCCCTATCATGCTAAAAGGGATATTATAACTGTACTGTTATCTGAAAAACAAGCAATGTTATTTCCTTTTTTCTGATCTGTTTAATGTGGTGTAGTACTGTTCTATATGTAATCTGAGCTTTTCCTTTTTTTTTTTTTTTTTTTTTTCTCTCTATTTTCTTTACATTGTTTTGTGTTTAATTTTCTTTGCGTATCTTTTGAAGATGTTTTGTTATGTCTGTATTGTTGTAAAAATCCAATAAACATAATTATAAAAAATACAAAAAAAAAAAAAAAACATTTCTTACCTCAGTGCAGAGAACGTTCAAAGCTGTGAAGTCCCATCGTTTAGCATGCGCTGTGTTGTAACTTAATATCGCATCCTGTAAGGTTATTTAAAATAAAAATGTATAAATAAAAGAAATATTGGCAATTAAATATGTAAAAAGTAGATGATTACTACATTTTTTCATTTACAAGAGCTAAAGCCAGGAAGAAAATAACAGAGCAATTCTGCCACCTCTGGAGAGATTCACCTCTTGTTGATTCAGCGCAACTTTTACGTTTAGACCTATACCTGTTGACATACATTTCACAAATGTCTCAAGAGATCAAATAAAACCTACCCTAATGTCAAGTGAACTTTTGCATTCTCCTTCCAAAGCAGAACGAATCAACTCCCACCGACTTTGCACCACCTCCATCCTGAAAAATATACATCATTTATAAGTGATACACACAATTATGCTCAAAAGTTTGGGGTCATTAAGACTTTTTTTTTATTATAATTAAGTATTTTATTTAATATATTTTTATTTTACTTTATTTAGCAATGATGCCTTTTAAAAGTGACTGAAGAAATGTATACTCTCACAAAGAATCTCGATAAATGCTTCAATTTGAGCATTTAATGTAAAACATACAGTAAACAAAGAAAATGATACCAAAGGTTCTGAAGTTTACACAAAATAGTAAGCAGCACTGTTTTCAACATTGATAACAAGAAACATTTATTCAACAGCAAATCAACATATTCAACTCAGTGATCAAAATTTCACATTTTAAAATATAAAATACATTTTCTACATTACTGTATTATTTAAAAAACTTCTTTAAAAATGTCTCAAAAACATTAATAAAATCTTACTAACCCCAAACTTGTGTTTTTGAATAAGTCAAAAGTCACTTTTGAAAGTCACTTTAATAACTAACTTTTCAAAAATGTAATACAGCCTTGAAAAGCATAAATTAAACATGCATTTTAAGTTAAATATTTCTATAAAATTCTATAGTGCTCAGCAAATATGAATACATCCCTCCCAAATCTCTCATATAAATTAATATTTTCTATAGGATGCTCTACAAAAGGTTTTCTTACTTTGTTTGTCTTGTTTTTAGTCCAAATATCTACATTTTAAAGCGAAAACAAGATTATTTTACTTTCCCTAATAGCAGACCATTTTGCTTGTTTTAAGGAAAAATCTCTTAATTTTGGGTAAAAAAAATACAATATTTTTACTTGATCTAAGATTTTTTCAATAGTTGGACTAGAAAACAAGACAATACCAAGTAAGAATTTGTTATTACTGTACCTGAATACTGTTAAGACTCCACAGAAAAACAAACAGAGCTACTCATCTTGTGAAACTGTATTCATATCACAATATTTATCACAGAAAAATCTGAGAAATCAGATTTTTCCAACATAGTGCAGCCCTAAATATATATGTGTGTGTGTGTGGGTGTGTGTGTGTGTGTGGGTTGTGTGTGTGTTGTGTGGTGTGTGTGTGGGTGTGTGTGGTGGTGTGTGTGTGTGTGCGCTTTAGATTAGTCATGAAGTCAAAATCATGATTTGATTAGTAATTAAGCCAAATCTGGAGCTAATCTAAGTCCAAAAATTAGTATATTAAATGTATATGTTAGGAAAAATATAAATAATTTTTTTAAAGGGTAAAAATTAAGAGAAACAAAAAATAGATAAACTTTTTTGAATTTTGTAGTTTGTAATTTTTTTTTCAATATTTAAATTATTTTATTAATATTCATTTTTAAAATGGGGTGCACTTATTTATGCTGAGCACTGTATGTACAGTTGAAACCAGAAGTTTACATACACTATAAGGCACATAACCATTTAAAAAAAAAAAAGTAACTTTTTCTCTTTTAGGTAAGTTAGAATTATCACATGTTTCTGTTATGCTTAATAGCAGAATAATGAGAGAGATATTTTTAATTGTTATAACCTTTCTTGAAAGTCAAGTTTACATACAATAAGATTATTATGCCTCGAGAAAGCTCAGATGATGGTGTCAAGGTTTTGGGAGTTTCTGATTGGCTAATTGACAACATTTGAGTTAATTGGAGGCACAACTGTAGAATAGTATTTAAGGAAAACCTCAAACACACTGCTTCCTTGTGTGACAACATGGGAAAATCAACAAGCCAGAAACAACAAAAAAGCCAGATTACAATTTGCTAAATTACACTGGGAAAAGGACAAATTTTGGGAGACATGTCCTGTGGTCTGATGGAACTAAGATTGAACTGTTTGGCCATAATGACCAGTGTTACATTTGGAGGACAAAGGGGAAAGCTTACAAGCCTAGGAACACCATCCCAACTGTGAAGTATGGGGGCGGCAGCATCATGTTGTGGGGCTGTTTGCTGCAGGAGGGACTGGTCCACTTTACAGCATCATGAAGAAAGAACATTATGTAGAAATAGTGAAGCAACATCTCAAGACATCAGCCAGGAAATTAAAACTTGGCCACAAATGGGTCTTCCAAACAGACCATGACACTAATCATACTGCCAAATTAGTTAAAATGTGCTTTAAGGACAACAGAGTGCATGTTTTGGAGTGGCCATCACAAAGCCCATAGAAAATTTGTGGGCAGAGTTGAAAAAGCTTGTGCGAGCAAGACAGCCTACAAATCTGACTCAGTTACACCAATTCTGTCAGGAGGAATGGGCCAAAATTCCTGCAAACTATTGTGAGAAGCTTGTGGAAGGATACCCAAAACATTTGACCAAAGTTATACAGTTTAAAAGTAAAGCTAAAAAATGTATGACTGTCTAGAATTTAATAAAAAATTCTCAAAAAAAAAAATTCTCTCATTATTCTGGCATTGTAAATCATTTAGGTAGTTCTAACGGACCTAAAATAGTAAACGTTTAGTATGATTTACCATCAGATATTTTTTTAAAAATGGTTATGTTCTTTTTTTTAGAGTGTATGTAAACTTCTGGTCTCAACTGTATGTATATAAAACATCAAACATTCACTTTATATTAAGTCTAATAAATAGTACTGGCTATTCAACAAATCTACTCTTATAAACTTTACTAAGACCCCTTAAATTCTCCATTAAAATTATTTTCAGGCAAGCATTAATCTAACAGCAGACATTACCTCATTCTCCATAGGGAACATGTTCTTTTCTGAACAAGGCATCTTTACGTTCACATCATCCCACGAATCTCTGAATTTGGTCGGATAAGGAACAGGGACTTGACCTTCTTTAAGTAGATCTGTCTATAAATGTAATTTCACATATCAATATTTTTATTTATTTAACATAAAAAAACAGTTACACACTCAAACACTTGCATACAATTTAACCAATAGTTTGTTAATTTTACAGTGTCCTTGTTACCGTGCACCTATATATTTAAGTACCGAGTAATAATACCACATGTACTTACAATGAAAGTCATGTTTATGGTTTGTTGTATGCAATTTTGCAACATACCATTTCTTTTTCTGTTTTTACAATTGTAAGTAAATGGATCATGTGTATAAAGACACCATAAAATAAAGCGTTACCAAACATTTTTCTTAGCAGGGAAATTTTAAGTACAATCCATCCACTTCAGTCCAAATTCTTTGAATGAAACATCAAAAACACTGAAATGTATGTGATGTGGGTGAAGCGGTAGAGCTGCTTGGACCTCCAGAGCAGCATTAGACTCAATCTGACAGGAGACCCTGAGGCTCTGGCTGAGAACATCACAGTGTGGAGACTGAGCTGTTAGCGTGTCTTACCCTGATGAGGACTCTGTGATTGTCTGTTGCCTGAGGTGCGGCAGGGTCTGTCCACACTTTGGCATTCTTTTCAGATCCTCTATTGGGGTCCCACGCCAATCCGGTTCCTCCAGTTCTGCCGGCACTTGTTCACTGGACAGAATCAACAAATTAGGTTATTTGCTTTATTATAATTTAGGTTACACTTACAAGAGTGCCCTTGCTACAGTTTAACTACACATTAAGGCATGAGTGATGTTAATTAATTACATGTATTTACTTTATGGTTAGGATAAGGATACATTAGATGTAATGTGCAGAATTTATTACTATAAGAAGATTTCACATGTGACAAGAAGTCCGTTGCCAAGTGATACTGAATATTTAATTGCACAAGCACATTTAGATTATTTAGATTAACATTTAAACACTTATGATACTACTAATACAACAACTAATACCAATACTTATTATTATTGTTATTATAAACATAAGAAAAGTATTATAGTAAAGATTTATTACAAACATAATCATGTCAGAATAATTTCTGAAGCGCCATGTGGTATGAAATACTTGAGCAATGCACAAAAGTAAACTGCATTTTTAATGTATTAAAATGGGGGGGAAACAGATATTTTAAGTAGAATACAATTTTACAATAACCCAATTTTTTTACATACCCTAAACTTTTGCATTATTAGTACAATCTAGGGGTGTAGCGGATTACGGTTGATTCGTGATTTGTACAGATCACAACCACGGTTCGGAACACAAGTGACTGAGGATTAATCCATTTTTTTTTACTTGTAGATTAATCCTAAATTAGTAACGATCACAGAGAAATCGCCTCTCACATCATTTAATCACATGTCTGAAAGCATTTAGGCTTTCCGATAAAATATAATGATGATGGAAGTTGTGGTAGGTTATTCGGGATGTGGTGGGTTTCTTAGGTTATTAAAGGTGTTTTCTGTCACTACTTGTTTCTCCTGCATTATTGCATTCAGTGTAAGCTGCACGATTAATCATTAAAAGATCGGGATCTCAACACCCACACAACATAAATTATAAATGATGGCGATTTGCATTGTCTTTGCTACATTCAAATCAGTGTTTGAAAAACACAAAAATCAAGAAAGAGATTCAGTTTTTAGTCTTTTGAGTTAGTTACGAAGTTACAAACAGTGTGAAAACACAGAAGTACTAGGATAACGGTTTATAATTTAGATGAAACCACTGATGATTATGGTAAAGATTAAAAATCGCTGTCATTTGCTCAAAAATTTAAGTTGTAGACAGCAATAACATTACTTAACCAATCAAAAATATGCCACTGAATAATTCTTCAAAAATTATCAATCTAGCAATGAAACATGAAGTTTTATGAGTAAATAACTGAATCATTTATTGAAAATGAGACTAAAAATAAGTATGAATTGAACAAATTCTAATGTTAGATTTCTACATTTAGCATTATCAGCAACAGTAGTAGTAAGTGAATTTTTCACAGTACTGAATTTTACTATTTATTTATTTTTTAACTTTATTTCATTTTCATTGAAAAAACATTCAAACATACAGTACCGCCTAATTCCTTACAAGAAAGAGATGGACCATATATCAAAGTTCTCTTGGAAGTACTCACAGTGAATTTAGCTTACTACAAAAAGGAACTCAAAACCCTGCTTCCCACCCCACCCATCGAACATTGATCAAAATATTTATGGAAGGTTCATAAAAAATAAAATAAAAGGCTTACATCAATAACATTTACAATCATAATCAGGAACTGGCTGGGACAAATATTAAAAATTCAAGCAAGGTGTACTTGGACAATGAAACCAAAAGAGACATTATAAAATAATTATAAGATAAATAATGAAATAAAACAAATAAATAAATAAATAAACAAACATACAATAGTCTTCTATTAAAAATGGTCTATCTGCAAAAATAACATGAGAGGTTCCCAAATCTTAAAATGGACAATTTGTCACTTGGTGTGAATCTCAGTTCTTCTAAGTGTAACATATTTCCAAGTTCTCTAGCCCACATTTGAAAGGTGGGGACAGCATCAGATTTCCACATTTGTAAAATGAGTTTTGTTTTTTGTTTTTTGCAATACACATACAAAATAGAATTGCTTGTGTTTGGTTTCTACTGCTAGAACTGTCCTCTGGGGTACTAGGGTCAGGTTCCAGATTCATTGAACACACTTCAGAAAGAAATTTAAAATATTTTTACAGAATGATTGTAGTTTACTGCATGACCACAGATACAATTTATTTTTATTCAGCCGATTATCTCTATATTTTATTTTAATAATTACAGCTTCTAAGTTCTGTTTGTTAAAAACAAAAGATTCTTGCAGTATGTTTTGTAGTAAATAGAAAGCTAATTACATTTGTCTCCCCTTTATGTCAGATGTAAAAAATAGTACGATCCATGACAAAAAAAAAACATAACGTGATCCAAACTGTGGGATTTCTATAATCTACTGTATAGCAAATTATGTCAAAATCTATTTAGCGTTAATCAGGTAGTATGTAGAAAGAACATGTTTAAATTGCATTTTTATTATTTGAAAAATGACTTGTGTATTATAATTATTAATTAATTTCCATAACTACACTTTAATATATTTCAATAAAACAGCACATCATTTCAGTATCAATGACTATACAAAAAACTTTCTGTTTTTGCATTTCCAAAACAAAAAAAAAAAAAAAACACAATACCTTTTTAACGAAGATGCCTGTGTGTCTATCAGGCTCAGTGGTGGGCACATTTCAGAAACAGAAGCACCAGCACAAGAATTTGGCTCCTCTGTATCATTTGTTTCCATAGGTACCACACCAGAATCATCTTGACGTCATCTACATTATCTTTAACAGGTTCTGGACTGGGAATTGAGGGTTTGGGCTCCACTGTTGGCCCCTCTCTCAAATGACCCTCTGGCATGTCAGAGCAGACAGGCATTTCCTCAGAATTGCTGGACTGAGGTGCTTGGCATACTGGGCTCTCTGGACTCATCTCCACATCTTCAACAGGTGCGTCACTTGCATTTAGGGATAGGCTGAGGTTTGTCTCTGACTTCTCTGTAGACAAACAAGTCAGTTTGCCAACCTTGGGATCTGGTGAGTTTGATTCAGATGCCTTTTCCCCATTGCTTGGCTTTGTCTGATTACTTGAATCATTACTAGCAGGTGTATCTCATAAATGATGCCCTTTGCGTCCATATCACAGTTCGGCAAAGACGACTGGTTCTGGTTTACTGATTCATCATTTTGCTCCTTACGTTTTCTTGTTAATTCAGACAGCTTTTCATCGTCTGTCATGCCGGTCTGATTGCTTTCCTTTATTTCAGGCTCAAAGGTGCCGTGATGATCACTTCCTGCATCATCGGACATCGTAACGTCAACCTCATGCCTGTAAAGGAAAAAAGACAAACAAAAATTACAGATTGTGAATAATTGACCAAAATTATATTTCAATTTGATAGTGATAATTAATGTCACAGTCACCAGTGATTCAACGTGCTGATCGCTGGTATACACACAGATCGCTAACGGAATACAAATCTGCCATTTCAAGAACTACAAGTTCCAGTCATGCACCACACACACTGGTTCCTGATCCCGCTTGATTACACTCACACATCTGAAGCTGCTCAAAGACTGATTAGTTGGACTATTTATACAGCACACAAACACACAGACTTTGCTGAGTCTTGTTATACTGATTGTGAACATTACAACACGTTTTCCTTGCCTTGTTTGTTTTACGTTGTCTGCTGCCTGCCTTTTGACCATCTGCCTGTTTATTGACCATGACTCTGGATTGCCCGTATACATCTGTTTGCTCCTGTGTTGACTGTTGTTTGCCTGACCATTCTCTGCATAATAAACCCTGCATTTGGATCCGCACTTTATTATCAGCGTCCCGTTCACATTACAATTAAACAATATTTAACTGATTTTGTACGTGGAACTTGATTGGTTTAAAGAGATAGTTCATTCAAAAATGGAAATGCCATTATTTACTAATTACACTCATTTGTTCTAAATCTGTTTCATTTCTTTCTTCTGCTGAATACAAAGGAAGACATTTTAAAGAATGATATTTAATCCATAGTGGGGGGTTTTTCATTCTCCAAAATATTTTCCTTTGTGTTGAACAAATAAAATATGGAACCACTTGAGGGAAAGTGAATGGTAACTATTCATTTTTGGGAGAACTATTCCTTGATAAATATATATGACAATAAAACCCCCAGTAGATGGTGTTAAGTTCCTTAGAGCGTCTATATATGCATACTTCTATATTTCTCTATTATACAGTAAGTGAAAAAGAGTTTGTGAGCAGTACGAGTACACCCAAATTCATTAAAGTCAGTAAACAATAGGGAAAAATGACATGGAAGACTTACTATTCTGACAAGGCTTTGAATTTAGCATCTTTAATATCTCACAAGGCTAGAGGATATGTGAATGGTGAACCGATGCATCAGACAGACGCAAATGTAGTCGTTGTTAATTTTATTCATATTTATACTAGCGTCTGTCTTAATGTGATTAGCAGACCCTTTTCACATTTACGGGTTTCTCAGTAGCGGAAGTCATCATAGTTGGGAAAACTTAGAGCGCAGTGAACAGGAGAGTACAACAAATAATTATTTTATAATCTTATTTGCTGAAATAATAAAAGAAAAAACTCCATGATGATGTTATCAAGACTTTCATGAAAAGAAAAAAATTTTTGTGAGAGTGATGATGGCAGCCAGAAGAGAGAATAATGTCAAATTTACTGTCCTGTCCTATAGACGCTGCATTAGAAAAGCCTTGCACAAGCGGTAATTCGCTTTTTTGTAATTTGAAGCAAAGATGATATAATACATACATAAATCAGGGTTATACACATTTTTACTACAAAAATTCCATGACTTTCAAGTCAATTTTCATGACCTAATGGTTCATGTAATGTCTACATATATGTGATAAATATAAAAAAAATTAAATGTATTACAGCATATCATGAAACACGCAAGTTTCAATTTATTTTTATATCTGTGTAAATAGATGATGCTTACACAGCACTAATAATGTGAGAGCATGTTTTTGGCCAAGAAAAGAAGCAAAAACAACTAACCTCCATTCTAATATACAGATATTTATCAAACCAATTTACATAATCTTAATAGTTTGTTAAACTAGTAATAATAGGTTAAAACTACTTTTATAAACTACTATTATAAAGCTGCGATCACACTGCACTTTCACTACATAGACCTCCAATTCATAGGCATGCGAATGCGGCAGACCAGAAACGCAAGCACGTGTTTACATTTCACTGCATTCGAAAGTTCAAGCTTGGTGAATTCTTACCTGTGAAATCACCTCAGGTGATTGCGTAAGACCAATAAAAGGCAATTTAAAATAAAAAATTTAAAATATGGAGCAATCGCTCACTTTTATTAATGTCTAATGAAATTGTTTACCCCCGCCCCTTTTCGCAGCGCTGTACGACACAATTTTGCAAGCACAAGCTCTAGTTTAACCACAGCTTATGTCGCTTTGGACAAAAATGTCTGCTAAATGACTAAATATAAATGTAATTTCCATTACTTTATCCAAAACTTTTCCAGGCCAGGAAAATGCCATTACAAAATTACATGACTTTTCCAGGTTTTCCAAAACCGCATGAACCCTGATAAATACATATAAATGTTCATACGTTTAAAAAAAATCTAAATATTAAAAACTCTCAAAGATTTAAGATGCTGATGACCGTTAAACACGTCATAACAGGTTTGTGAAAAGGGTCCACTGAATTATCAAACATTCATTCAAAAAGGCTGATTTATTCAGAAACAAAAAATAATAATTTATTAAACAAAATTTAATTTCTTAAATAACAGACTAAAAAACAGGGGTTATACACCGCTACCTTTTTCCCCATAAAAAAAGAAAATATGATCAATTTACCTGTTAGGTTCTGTATTACATGAATCCATATTCACCGTACGCACACTTTCTGCCAGACTGTTTTGCTGTAAAAAAAACAAAGTGAAACTTAGAAATGAAACTTAAAAGTGAAAAATAAAGTTACAGTTACTCATCTCTGCAGAAAAACAAATCTACAACTGATATCTTCTAGCAACGAAAGGATTGTTACAAAACAAGAATGCTGACATTCCAAAATTATGTTCTACAACAATAAAAAGAGAAGCAATCGGGGTAAAGTTGGTTTTATATTCACACTTTCTCCTTAATAGTGTCGTTTCAGAAAAGTATTGTTTGCACATACTAAATAGTGAAATCATATTAGCAGCCAATGACTATTAAAGAACAACATTGATGTTCACAATCAATTAAATAGTGCTAATGTTGTTTTGAAGTCATACTTGCATGTGATTTCAGACCGAATATAAGTACCATGGTAAGAGCATGTCACAAGCTGTCACTGAACGAATGTGCGCAAATAAAACCAACTTTACCTCAATCTTTTATATCGTTATTTATTTATTTATTAGGAGAATTCTACATACATACTAATCATCTAAGTGATGATTACACAGGTTTCAGCACTACATAATACAAAGTTAATTATTAATTACAATTATAATAATAGTTATAATATAGCAAGTAAAATACAATCTTAAAAATCAATTTATGTAGAAATGACATAACTTCACATAATATTAAATGCAAGATCATTGCATATGACATACTGGTATGTTTTAAATCAAACATGCATAATTGAAGTTGGGGTTGTAAAGTTGCTTTAATATTCGCACATTCATTCATTTTTGAACAGTGGCAATTTGTGACATGATACTTTGAATATTCGGTCTGAAATGACATGCAAGTATGACAACATTAGTACTATTTAATTAACTGTGAACAATGTTGGTCTTTTGAAAGCCATTGGCTGCTAATATGATTTTACTATTTGAATTTGCAAAGAACACTTTTCTGAAATTAAATTAAGGTGGCGAAAGTTCGAATGTGCTAATATAAAACCAACTTTACCTCAAAGTATTTGAATCAGGTATACAGTCAGCTGATTTATTCTGTTGTTGTGAAAGGCTAAGCTAGCTAACTGATAACAAAAGCCAAGTCAGTGTTTGGATGATTTCTAGATTAATAGATCAGCCTTGAAAATAAATTCAGAATATTATATGTCAGATTTTTCTGATGAATATATTTGTTTCAAGATATCATAACAATCATAACTCAGTTAATTATAATAAATGCTAACGTTAACGTTAAACTACAAATCTCAGACTGTAGCTGAATTTCAACATAAAATAATCGCGTACATTTTTAAAACATTCTAAGGGCCCGCCATTATTATTGCTAGAAAATCAGCAATACAGCTTCAGTACTTCAGGCCGATATTATCAGTCAGGCTGCTTTACTGTCAGTCTGCTCGCTTTGATCACGGATCAAACAATCATACTTGCACTCCTGTTCTGCTTTGTCTTCGTGTCGTTGTGCAGCTCACACACATATTCGAACTCTTTTCCAGCGGACGGGAAAACGGCACCTACTTATGCAAGGGTGTGTCGTATTTACCACACCATCAAAACAGAAAGAAGAACACACACTAAAAATTAAACACACTGAAAGGAGTGCAGAGAAAGGCATCAGTTCCGGGTCGTTAGAGCTGCTGCTGATTGGATGATCTGTGCCTCACGTGATTAAAATAAAGCTTTTATTTGGTGATTGCACGCGTTTTGGTTTAACATTAGCATCTTTTATCGCTGTATAATGGTAATTAATTTGAGCTATTTATATACATTTTCGTGTAGGTATCAAATAATATTAACATTATTAATATAATTATTAATCTTTATTTATTTAAATTCTGAGTGACTATCTATATATATATATATGTGTGGTGTGTGTGTGTGTGTGTGGTGTGTGTGTGTGGGTGTGTGTGTGTGGTGTGGGTGTGTGTGTGTACTGTGTATAAAAGGTCTGTTAAGCCTGTGAAATATATATTATTTTTACAGCCTTAGCAGACCTTTTAATGTCTTTGTGTAACGCATTCACCCATTTGTTATATCAAAGTCGATAGTCCATTTTTGGGACCCAAGTGCGCTCTCTTCAGCAATTTATCTTGTACTTATATTATGTACAGTGCTCAGCATAAATGAGTATTTTTATCCATTTCTCAGTGAATATAGGCAATGTATTTTGATGCATTTACCAAAAAAGATTTATAAAAAAATATAAATATATATATATAAACATATTTAGAATTAAATTAAATTAATTCAAGCAAAATGGTTGCAAAAAAATTTACAACCTACAAAATTTCAACTAAAATTTACATTTTTTGCTTCTCTTGATTTTTTCCTCTTTTTAAATTTGTATTTAATATTTTTCTATAACGGCTGCACGGTGGCGCAGTGGGTAGCCCGATCGCCTCACAGCAAGAAGATTGCTTCTTGTCAAAAACATATGGTATAGGTGAATTGGGTATAGGTTAAATTGTCCGTAGTGTATGTGTGTGTGAATGTGTATGGATGTTTCCCAGTGATGGGTTGCAGCTGGAAGGGCATCCGCTGCGAAGAACATTTGCTGAATAAGTTGGCGGTTCATTCCCACTGTGGCAACCCCAAATTAATAAAGGGACTAAGCCGAAAAGAAAATGAATAAATCAACGAATGAATAAAGTTTTCTATAACATACAAATTCGGGTTGTTCTAGTTTTTGGACCGTTATCATAAGTTATATTGTTAGCTAAAGCTCCAGATTTGGCTTCAGTACTGACTAATGTATATGCACAAATATAATATTGTAGCTTCCTATTAAAAATATGAATTTAAAAGAGAGATTTGTGAGAGGTGTACTTATATATGCTGAGCACTGTATTTGATGAACTTACAGTCTAAAATAAAACCCTAAAAAATAAAAAATAAATACAAAAAATATGAAAACAGCAAATGACCCTTTAAATGAAACCTTTAAATGAAAACTAAAAATATACACTGCTGTGTACATACATTAATCTAAAAAGAATGTAGAGTAGTTTTTAACACAGACACACACATTCTACATTTTTTTTTAAAGACAGTTTAACATTAGATTTATATTGAAACTCATAAATTCTGGACTCAGCTCTCACAGGATCTATCATATTTGTTGGGCACTGAAATAAGTTTTTTCTCCACGTCATTTTTTTCATGAATGACTTTTGGGACCTCATTTTGTCCTTCAACAAAGATTGTCTAATGTTAACTGCTCTCACAGCAGCAAAAAAAAACTAAACTGAATTTCAACTCTGAAAACTGGACTGACACACTGTACTAAAAGTCTATTGTTAAGCTGCTTTTTTGAATCTATATTGTAAAAGCATTATAGAAATAAACATGAATTTGAATTTAATTGAATATTATCGTTCCTGGAAAAAATAACTCAAACAGTTGTTAACAAAAATAAACCTCATATAAAAAGCTTTTTAAATATATTGTAATATTTAAATATGAAATTACTGACGCATTGAAAATACATTTGATCAATGCCAAATCAAATTAATTTAATTTGATTCAATTTAATTAACTTTTTTTACATTTAATTATGAATACATAAAATGACTATTACTAATATTAAAAGAGGCGAATACAAGAAACCGTGTTTAATGCATAATGAACAAAGAACAGATACATCCGGAATAATTTGAATAAAAAATGATTGTACTTTAAATGACAACTTCTATTGTATAACAACAAAAACAACCCCAACATTAGTATTACTTGAATGAACTTTCCTGTATATTAACAAATAAACAAGAAAAGCAACAGCCAGGGATTGTATAACAAAGAAATATAGTGCAACTTCTAGCAGCATTGCAATCTGCCAACCCAGTGTTGTCTACAAAGAAAACAAACAAACAAAAAAAAACTGTCACGTAATAGATTCAAGTCTTTTTGCAGGAGAATAAAATGAATAAAATTTCTCTATTGACTGTGTCCCACTGCAGGTTGCAGTTTCCAATCTTGAATTTTTCCTATTTAAATGGCTTTACAAGTTTCATGGAAAGGTAGTTCTGGAAAAAAATAAAAGGGCAAATATTTCAAAATGCACATAATATACTGTAGTGATCCTAATATAATATTTAAACAATTCCCTTATTAACTTCCAATATCCGGAAAACACTTACCGGGAAAGAATACAAGAGGATTCCAATAAACAGGATCACCAGTATGAGAATAACTAATCCAATGAAGAGCCATTTGTATCTGCGCCATATGATGAACTTCATGGTCTTGCATGGATTGTGAACCAAAGGAAAGATGTATCTGGACGGCTGTTTGAACATACAGTAGTATAACACACAGTATTACTCACATCATCTAATGAAAGATGATACTGAAAGACCAAACACTGATGCTCTTACTTTGGAGGCTCTAGTTTGGGGTTCATGTTGGGTTCATCTCTTCCTTCCCAGCAGGCCTCTCATCCGCCTCATTCTCCTCCACCACCTCCAGAGTCATCTCCACTTTTACCCTGACATCCCAAAAACACATCTTTAAAGGCATAGTTTACCCAAAAAAATTGATAATTCTGTCATGGTTTACTCATCCTTCACTTGTTGCAAACCTGTTTTGAGGTTAGTTTTTCAGTTTAAACACAAAATGTTTGGGAAAAACATTGACTTCTATAGTACTTTTTGTTCCTACTATTAATGTCAGTTGACTGCTTTTTCACATCATTATTTAAAATATCTTGTTTTGTGTTCAACAGAAGAAGGAGATTTATAATAGTTTAGACCCAACTTTGAGTAAATGATCAGGAAATTTAGAATGTATAATCTGTACTGTACTGATTTAAACTCTAGCTACTGGTTGGTTTTTAAAGCTCTGAATGGTTTAGCTCCTTGTATATTTGTCTGATTTATTATCTATTCATAATCCTGTAAGGTCTCTCACATCATTCACCCAGATACTATGAAACATTCCTCTGACTAAATTTAAATCTCATGGTGACCAAACTTTGCTATTGCTGTTCCAAACTTTGGAATAGCCTTCCAGTTTCTATCAGAACGACCTTTAAACTGCATCAGTTTACAGTCAAACTCACAATCCACCTTTTCTCTTTGGCTTTTTAATTGTGGGTTGGTTGTAATATGTCAGGGTTTCATTCTGTGGTGTAACTGATGTTGTCCTTGGTGTTAATGTTTCTCTGTTTTTCTATTTGACTGTCCAGCACTTGGTCAACCATAGTTGTTTTTATTGGTGCTTTTAAATAAATTGATGTTGTTGTACAGTACTTAGGGAAGAGCGGGGCACAAAGTAACACTTTTTGGTTTTTGGTCAAATAATGAATAAAAGTAATAGGGTTAGACAAACCATATTTTTTTACCAACAAAACACAAGCCTCTCCAACAAATGTGCACTGAAATATGATCGCCGGACCTATGGTTTCTGTGCAGTATTGTCAAAAGTGCCAGGAGTAAAAAATATTTACTATTTACCCCACCTGCGGGGCAAGTGTGTAACAGACAGGGGGTTAGTTGTAACACATGCTTATTAAGGCAGATTTCACACAATAATTTAAATTCAGTTTACTTTAAATAGTAGCTATATTCCTCAGTACTTGGCTCATTTCTTTTTTTATTCTACCATAGCACAGTATGTTTATTTATTTCTTTGTTTATGGATAAACACATTTAAATCTATTTGCATTATTATCCATTATTATACAATGAATCTTATTTGCATTATTAGCAATAAATATATATATTATTTCTATTAAAACAACATTTTCTATTAAAAAAAACATTTTGTAGTTAAAAAGTTCTCAACATTACACTCAAAATTAAAAAAATTTTTTGTTAGTTTAATTGGTGTCCAACAGTGTGTGGCTTAATTGTAACACCCTGTTCAACTAACCCCGCGTGTGTCATGTTTTCCTCAAAACTGGCTAGCAGTCACTGTGTGTTTTATACATCTTTTAGCCTAGAAGACGGGTGATTCATAAACAATATAAGATTTTACGTACATACTTTCACTGATTTTTTTAAACATAAAAAAATATCGACTGTAATAAAAAATACTTTTATACTGCAAAAATGGTTTCTCCTGTGTTTCTCATCCAAATTCGGCAAATTTTTTCAATAATTGGCAGGAATACGTCTGTCGACACTGTGGTGAAAACCTCGGAAGCATGCCATGGTTAACCCTGAGCAAATACCTTAAAACTCTGTGTTACATTTAACCCCGCGTTACTTTGTGCCCCACGCACCCCTACACTTACTGTAAACCTGGGTGATATGGCCAAAAAAAAATTATCACACATTTATCAGTTATATAATTTTCATATTAGCTGATGTCTAAAACAATAACAAAAAATTTCAAATCTCTATTTCTTTGAGTTTAAAGGAAGAGTTTTGCTTCTGAGTGAAACTTAAAAAAAAAACAGAGAATTGTTCATTTAAATGACTCTTTTTTTTTTTCTTTCAAAAGATGACAAACACATCAAAAGATGAACTTTTCAAAAGTCTGAGGTACAATATTTGCATACAATGAACGATTAGCCTGAATAAGACTAGCTGGAATACATGAAGTATTAAAATAAATATATACTGTACATGTTTTGGCTTAATAAAACTACTTCATTACTCAAAATATATTGCATTACTCCTTTAATAATGTTTCTGCATGTTAACATCAATAATATAATAAAATATTCCATAAAACTACTGTGCAGTTATTGGTACTTCAGTAAATCATGGTAAAACTATGAAATGTACTTCTAACTGGATAATTCATGGCACAGAGCTTCTCCTTGTTGTCTATGCTGTTTGTTCTGCCTTTAAACTAAATCCCAATAGTTTTCTTCATTAAATTTAAGTGCTTCTCTTCGGAGATTCGCACATGATTGATTTCAAAATCAGAATGAGCTTTACACCAAGTGTGCGCAAACACTTTTTTTAGTTTTTTAGTGTATTATTTTTAGACTCATCAGCATGTAAACAAACCTAATCGTGATTCGCACAAACTGATAAATTGTCTAATTGGCTCAAGCAAGCATAAAATTATATTACAAGAATTACTGTTATCATTTTATTGCACAGCCAAAATGTAATTTCATTTATTTTTTTTATCTAAATGCTACACTCACAGCCAAGACTTTCTTGCCATTTTCCTCCATAGCACAAGGCCACCAGCCTCTCACTGACTTCTGGGAGAAGAGCGATGAAGGCGTCAGGTTTTTGCCTGTTTGTGTTAGCATGCTTAAAGAGCACTTTTCAGGGGTCTTAGCAGGAGGGATGAGGTGAAGCAAATCCAACTCCACCGTCCCTGTTTGAGAAAGCCATGCTGTTAGACATCCGAGCATATGTCATAAGCAATTTCAAGAAACCCAAAATAATGCATAAAGACATTTACCCAAGTAATCATCCAGGGAGAATTTGTCATTGTCCCAAATCTGAACAGTGAGTTTAGGAGGGATCCTGAACTCGGTTTTGTCCAGACTCCAGAAATGTTCCTGGAAATCAAAAGTATCGTTAATTGTGACTACATATAAAAAAAAGTTTCATACAATATTTTATTATTATTTTTATTTATCTGTCTATCTATCTATCTGTCTGTCTGTCTGTCTGTCTGTCTGTCTGTCTGTCTGTCTGTCTGTCTGTCTGTCTGTCTGTCTGTCTATCTATCTATCTATCTATCTATCTATCTATCTATCTATCTATCTATCTATCTATCTATCTATCTAACACCTCTTCTTTCCACTAACCTTTCTGGACACTAGACACAACTGTTCTGCTGGCAAATAATCAAATCCAAATACGAATCTCCAGTTGAAATTTCCATCTCCGTCTAGAGATCTGTAATGGACGTCAGTTTTCTGCTTGTCCTCCTCCATACCTGGCATCCATCTATAAACATGTGCAAATAAATATGAAAAACATTTATATTATAAAATAAACATTTACCGTTTTTCTTAGTCACTTTAGTGCATTTCTCACAACACTATTTACATTTGCACAACAGTTAATGCATTTCTTAAAACAATTAGTCATTTGTGCACATCATAGTAGCAGTTTCTCATTCCTTCCAACAAATTGCAAATGCTTTTGAACATACATCAATTGCTTTCATACAACTCTCTGCTGTTTGTAACATTATCATTTGCTTATGTCATGTCAGTCAAAATGAACTAAACTTGTGGATGCTGAATAGTCATTCCAAATAAAACTAATAGTCCTCATTTCATTATTGGAGTCATTACATAAAGAAATGTTGAACTAGTTGTCAAAATCTGTCAACCAAATTTTATTAAAAAAAATTAATAATTTTTTTTCCCTGAAAATGTCTTCTAAATTGAACAATTTGATGAATGATTTACAGACCTGTGTATGTTGTAGGTTCAGCTACAATATGTACTGCAATATTGTTTACAGTTGTGCACAGCTCTACCCAAAGGAAGTTTATGTTTGTTGTAAATAAGGGTGTATTTATTCTTTTGCACAATGCTGTAAATAAAGTAGAATTGCAAAGAGCAAATGCAGTAAAAATGTGAAACATACATATTCAGTGTCTTGTACTCAGATACCTCACTAAATGCAGTGATGTCTAACTTTACTGTAGTTTTCAAATGGCTGTGCAAATAGTATCTAGTGCTGTCTTGAGCATTTTCAGGAAGTATCTGACTTTTTTTGCATTGTAAAAAATGTACAGAGTAAAGTGTCCTAATGAAAACATGACAAAGCCATTTGACTATCTTGTTCATAAACAATGGTGGCAGGACTTTTCATTTGATGACATTGACACTTTCATTGACATCAATACTTGCTTTTGAGGAATGAGCTATCCATTTTGAGCAAGTGACACGCTTTTGAAGGTTATCAACTAGGTTTTGCAGTTTGTACTAATTGTTTTGAGAACTGCATTATCTGTTGTGCAAATGTAAATAGTGTTGTGAGAAATGCACCAGAAATGTTTGTAAATGTTTGGAGTCAGAAACATTTTGAAAGCATTTTGAGCTCATCAAAGCTGCATTTATTTGAATAAAAAAATACAAAACAATAATATTGTGCAGTATAAAAACACAAATTATATAAAATAAAATAAATATCATTAAACGATCATAAAAAATTAAAAATATAGTGCAACAACACTGTGAAATTATATTACAATTTAAAATAATTATTGTCTATTTTAATGTTTTAAAATATAATAAGTTCCTGTGACTGTCTTCAGTGTCATTCAGAGATCAATCCGAAATAATTCACAATTAACAATTACTGTTATCTAATTGTTGAAAATGTATTGATTTTTCTTAATGTATTACAGTTGAAAACAACTGTAAAAAGCACATATAATTTATAATTATTATAATTCTTATGTTTATTCTTGTAGCATTAAATTGTCTTTACTGTCCCTTGTGATATATTTTTGTATACTTTTAATTTCTTTTAGAGTACAAACATTTGAATGGCAGTGCAATATAAATCACTTACTCCAGAACTATTATGCTAATATAATCATAAATGGATTACCCTTTCACATAAATGTCACTCATGTTTTCTCCTGTGATGCTGGTTTCATCCAGAATGACTTCAGTAGTATTCCAAACAACGGCTCTCAGGAAATACCTTCAAATGAAAAGCTAGCATTAGAACAGTAAATACACACACAGATAACAGTTTTGCAAATGTGAAAAACAGTAGATTGTACTGTTTGGGTCTGCGAGGAGTGATATCACAGAGTGGTCCTGGAATTCCAAGGTTTTTGGGGAATATTTCAACCCACATCTGAATTTTGCCCTGCCAAGACAAAACAAAACTGAGTCACAAACAGCAGTTCTAAAATAAAATGACTGCAAAGTAGAGTGTGTTTTCATACATAATTGAAAGGGTGAGACTTATTAATATTTATTTAACGTTCATTTAATATTTAATTGGGCGACACGGTGGCTCAGTGGTTAGCAATGTCGTCTCACAGCAAGAAGGTAGCTGGTTTGAGTCATGGCTGGGTCAGTTAGCATTTCTATGTGGAGTTTGCATGTTCTCCCCATGTTGGTGCGGGTTTCCTCCGGGTGCTCCGGTTTCCCCCACAGTCCAAAGACATGTGCTAAAGGGTGAATTGAATAAACTAAATTGGTGAATTAGCTAAATTAGTGTATGTGTGTGGATGAGTGTGTATGGATGTTTTCCAGTACTGGATTGCAGCTGAAAGGGCATCCACTGTGTAAAACATGCTGGATAGGTTGGCGGTTCATTCCGCTGTGCGACCCCTGATTAATAAAGAGACTAAGCTGAAGGAAAATGAATAAATGAATAATATTTCATTTAATAATTTAATATTTATTCAATAATTTAACATTTTTTCAATTTATTTATTAAGTAAAGGACACAACACAAGCTATAATGAACTGTAAATACATTAACGTTAAGTAGTAGTTTGAATGTGTTTTTCTATTCTTGACTTAGTGGAATGGCATGGAAAATCTAATAGCTAAATCTGCTGGAAAATAAATGTAATATTCAATATTCATAATACTGTACACATTGCGTGCTGATCCCTTTACAGTATGTTTGAAAAGAAAATATGAACTGTTTAATAAGACAATTTTATCATATGTCTTAATGCTATTGTATTTACAGATTGCAGGTCATCAAGTCATAATTTCAAGTATATTATAATTCGTTTTTTAACTCAGAATTTGATCATTTTTTTATTTCGTTTTTTAAAATATTTTTTAATCTTATATCTCAATTTTGACATTTTAAGTCATAATTTCTACTTAGTACGTTAGAATGTATTTATTTCCACTTAGCATGTCATAATTTTGACTTTTTATCTCATAATGTCCTGTCTTTTTTATCCTGTAATTTCTAGTTAGTCAGAATTTAGTTTTTTTTTAAAGTGACTTGAATATGTCATCATTTCAACCTTTTTTTCTCTCATACAGTGGAACGCGTGGACTGACCTGAGAGAGCGTGGGCTGGTAGCTGCTGTACAGGGTTCTGGTCTCCACATGCTCTGGGACGAGGCCTTGTCTCCTCAACACATGCAAGCAGATTCGCTCCTTAGGAGGTCCCAGGTGTGGATGGATGCTTTTATTGGCCTCTGTAAGCAATGGAATACCCATTTCTCTTATTACTGATCATGTAATGTGTTATAAAATGCTTAGTTAGCAATACATGACACTGCAAGTTTTGCACCAAGGTGGAAATGCAATATATGTATCAGGTGCATATGTGCTGAATCAAGTAAAGCTGTAGTTATAAAAATGTTACCCTTATTTATGAAAATAGACTAGCATACAATGGTTTGGGATTGGACTGGATTTTTCAAACATTTAAAAAAAGTGTCTTAAACTCAAAAAGGTCACAATAATATTTAAAATACATTTAGAGATGTTTTTAATGGGAACAAGAAACGTTTAATGGGGACAAAAAAATATTTAAAAGCATAGTTTTTAGTAAGCGAATGAAACTTTGTAAATGCTTTAGGATATATATATATATATATATATATATATATATATATATATATATATATATATATATATATATATATATATATATATATATATATATATATATATATATATACATACAGATATAGATATAGATATATACATACTGTATATATACTGTATTAATTAAAGGTATATATATTTAGTTGAAACCAGAAGTTTATATACTCTGTATAAAAAGGCACATAACTATTTAAAAAAAAACTCAGATGATAATGTGACTAAACTTTTTCTTTTTTAGGTAAATTAGGATTATCACATTTGTTTCTGTTATGCTTAATAGCAGAATAATGAGAAAGAGATTTTTTGAGAAATTGTTTTAACTTTTCTTGAAAGTCAAGTTTACATACAATAAGAGTATTATGCCTCTGAAAAAGCTCAGATGATGGTGTCAAGGTTTTAGTTCAAATGTGCTTTAAGGACAACAGAGTGCATGTTTTGGAGTGGCCATCACAAAGCCCTGACCTCAATCCTATAGAAAATTTATGGGCAGAGTTGAAAAAGCTTGTGCGAGCAAGACAGCCTACAAATCTGACTCAGTTACACCAATTCTGTCAGGAGGAATGGGCCAAAATTCCTGCAAACTATTGTGAGAAGCTTGTGGAAGGATACCCAAAACATTTGACCAAAGTTATACAGTTTAAAAGCAAAACTAAAAAAATACCAAGGAAATGTATGTAAACTTTTGACTGTCCAGAAATTAATTAATTAATAAATACTCAAAAAAAAAAATCTCTCATTATTCTGGCATTTAGAAAATGTAAATGATTTAGGTAAAATAGTAAACGTTTAGTATGATTTACTATCAGACATTTTTTTTTTTTAAATGGTTATGTTCCTTTTTTTAGAGTGTTGTCACGATCACCAGCGATCTTCTCCCCATAGATCGCTGGTTTACATGCACATGCACTATTGGACTACAAATCCACCATAATATGGACTACATCTCCACACATGCACTCCACTCTCACACACATGTTACTCATCTCCACTGATTGCACACACACCACCGGAGGATTGTCAAGACTGATTGCACACAGTACATAAGCAGCAAACACACTAATTCCAGGGCCGAGTCTTGTATTCTGTTCCAGTTGCAATTCCAAGCGTTTCCTTGTTTTGTCTTTGCCGTGTTTTTGAACCTCGCCTTGATTATCCTGTTTAACCCTGCCTGCTGCCAGCCTCTTGATTACATGCCTGCTTTATTGACGACGATTCTGGATTTCCCTCGTACACCTTATTGCTCCTGTGTTGATCATTGCTTGCCTGACCATCCCTTTAAATAAAGCCTGCATTTGGATCCGCAATCTGTTGTCAGCGTCCTATCCCTGGTTACAAGTGTACTGGATGTAAACTTCTGGTTTCAACTGTATATATACTCATTTATGTAATCTTGTACCACCAGCCCTGCACATTTTCCATGTCTCCTTAAGCAAACACACCTAATTCAGATAATCAGCTCATTAGCACAGACTGAAAGACCTGTAATGGGTGTAACAGACAAAGGAGACATCAAAACATGCAGTGTTGGTGGTCTTCCAGGAACATAGTTGAGAAACTGATTTAAATTAACATACCCAGTTCATCCAGCCTGTACTCTCGTCCTCCAAAAGCCAGGAAGCTGCCATCATCTGAGATCTGAGGAGAAGGAATCCCTCTCATCCTGGCCAGATTCTGCAGGATCTGAGAAGGTTTGAGCTGGTCTCTCCACTGGTTCACTCCAGATCTTTTCCAAACACAATTCAAATGGCACTGAGTACATGAATAAATCTTTTTATAAAGCTATACAAACAATGCAAGCATGATAAACACTTACACACAGTACGATTTTGGGATTCCACAATGAGAGCCGAACCGAGAAAGAAGTCGATTCTCAAGATCAATGACTGTTTCCCCAACCTTCTCATCAGAGCTGAGCAGATCATAATCATAGATGGAAATCTTCAAGTCCTTATCTTGTGGGATGTAGCAGTTCAGTTCGAACACCCTGTGAACAGGCATTGAAATAAATATCAGAAAAATACACAATGATCTGCAAGTTAATTTATCAGTTATCATGTACTCACCTCCCAAAATCTGGATTTAGAGTATTTGGTTTGTAGTGATCTCTATCATCAATCGTTTTCCTCCCCAGGGAAATCTTTATGTAAGGGTCACACTTCACAAAGAAAAGATATCCACATGTGACACGTTAAAAACTCATCAATCCAAAGACTTGACGTTGTTTATTTATTTATTTTTTTACATGTGAACTGGCCAGTGGTGAAAGGAGCGCTGAAAAATCATACTTTGAAGAAAGTAATAATAACTTTATTATTTAACATCTACACATCACCTATACACAATATAACTTCAGGTTAACTATGTTCATTCATTCATTCATTTTCTTTTCGGCTTAGTCCCTTTATTAATCCAGGGTCACTACAGCGGAACGAACCACCAACTTATCCAGCACATGTTTTACGTAGCGGATGCCCTTCCAGCTGCAACCCATCTCTGGGAAACATCCATACACACTCATTCACACTCATACATTACGGACAATTTAGCCTACCCAATTCACCTGTACCACATGTCTTCGGACTGTGGGGGAAACCAGAGCACCCGGAGGAAACCCACGCGAAGCGCAGGGAGAACATGCAAAATCCACACAGAAATGCCAACTGACCCAGCTGAGGCTCGAACCAGCGACCTTCTTGCTGTGAGGCGACAGCATTACCTACTGCGCCACTGCGTCGCCCCTGTTAACTATGTTTATATATTATAACCTTAACTGATAAAGTTATTGGCAATTAGTTATAAGTGAATTAGTTAAAGTTATTAGTAACTAATAAAGATATAGTAACCAATACCCTTAACTTTTCTGATTTTGATTGTAATGCAATAATGTGCAGCTTTTGTAAACCTGCTTTGAAACTAAATTATTGTGAAAAGCTCTACACAAATAAATTTGAATTCAGTAGAACTTGCCATAAGTTACAGCGCAAGTAGAGTAAATTAGGTGTAAACACTACTCAAAGTATGAGTAAAATATAGCCCTTATAAAAGAGCTCAAGGGTAATGAATATTAAGCTCTGAAAATTATTCCACCTTATACCCTGCAAATTAAAAATGTAGCTTAATGTTGATGAGTTTACATGCAGAGGCTAATCTGTGTAACCTCATGCTAATATACAGTAGCTGTGACCATACTGTATGTCAATGCCTAAGTTATGCGCTTTGAACCCTGATAATTTCAGCAATACAATAGGCATCCTTCATCTTCTCATCAGTGAAATGCAGTCTCTTGGTTGCGTGCAACGACTTTTGCATTTTATTAGACACTCCTAATGCTTCCACACTTGAGGACATTCTTCAGGACGGTCTGTCTTATGTGATTTTCTATGCATGGTTTGATTTGACAAGAATTACGAGACAGATTAAGGGAAAATAGTGGAGCAAAGTAGCAATGCAGCACTAAAAATGTACTCAAGGAGTAAAAGTACAGATTTTAAAACTACTTTGTAAAGTACAATTACAGAGAAAATTTGTTCCTTTACACCACTGGAAACTCACCATGCCATTGTTGTCTTTGGGCTGCAGGTCGAGGCAGCGTATGATGTGGATTCTGACCAGGCACTCCTGAGGACAGCTTTCAGGCAGCTCTCTGAACTGCCGAGGTGGATCTGAAATGTTTGGGTCGTCTGACAAGGGATACACTCGAAACGAGCCCTGTCAATGCAGTTGAAAAATAGGTATTACTGAGGGCCAGATTTACTGCAATGAACAGTAACAGTGCCTATAATGAATGAGATGAGAACAGAATGTTTTGTAGATATTTCTATTAATAATATGCTCATTAAAAAAGACAGATGCAACAGATTATTTCCATAAAGACCAGCAAAATGCAAAACTGTGGCTTGGTATACTTCAGTAATGTTTTCTTGAAGTATTACAAACTGAACATGAGTACAGATAACTATCTTTCTTCTATCACACACAAACTCACTGTTCTACATTCATGCTCCTGAAGCAACTATCAGAGCATCTCAAGCACACAGTGGGTTAATATGTGCTTATTGGTATATTAAATAAATAAAAATATGTTATGTGAACTGACAACTGCAGACCTTGTATACTTAATTTAAATGTTCAAATGTTTTTTTTTGGCTCTGAAAGTACAAAAATACGAAATAAAGATCTCAATCTACCTACATCATGTGAGACAGTTTTAGCTTTGGGAAGTACCATTTTAAAAGAAAAAAAAATATTTCTAATCAAGTATTTCTTTTTCTGAAAATATTGCATACATAGAGCAAATTCACACTTTGGAACACAAAAGTTGTATATGTAGATTTTTGGCAATAAATACCATCAAATAATATGGGTCAAAATCATAGATTTTTCCACTATCCATTTTTCATCTCAAAAATCAATATAGCAATAAATAAAGATCTGTTTTTTTTTTTTGTAAATTTCCTACTGTAAATATATTAAAACTATTTTTTTATTAATAATATGCATTGCTAAGTAATTAATTTAGACAACTTTAAAAGCAATAATCTTAGTATTTAGATTTTTTAAACTCAGATTCCAGATTTCAAATATTGTAGTTGTATTATGACCAATAATTGTCCTATACTAATATATTATATACTAACAGAAAGCTTATTTACAATTCTAAATAAAATAAAAAATGACACTTAAAAATGGTTTTAGTGATCCTGGTATACATATTGGTTACAATATAAACAAAGTTACTTACATATAGCAAAAGGGTGGGTAGAGTAAAAGGCTAAAATAACTTTGTCCAGGCCTTTTCACCACCAATACAGTATTTTGTATTCCAATGCATTCATGCAAAATGTTATTAATCTCCAAAAAGCAAAAGTGAGTATTGCTGACTTGGTGTTTTCAAACTGGTGAGTGTTTCAGAATCATACAATGAAAAAGATATCTTTACTCAAACCCACCCCTAAATCCAATCTTTATTATGATATGCCACAATCAGGTGTCGTGGTCAAAAATGTCCCTCTGTTTTGGCCTCGCAAACTGATCTTATAATACCTACTACTTTGGAAATCCACATTAACTTTTATTAATTCTTAGGATATGTATTCTTGATATCAACAAATCAATTCTTGATATCAAGAACACTGATTGTTGATATCAAGATTGCATTTCAACTAGTAACAATGCTATTCCTTGATATCAACAATGACTTTCATGCAGAGACTTGTACTTGGGTAAATAAGACCCAGTATATTGGCTTTGTTAGTTAGATGTCTGCCACAAGATGGCAGTCTAATATAAATTATCCTCTTTTTTGTTGCTTGTGGCCAAATTCTTTTCTAAGTGTTCTTAAGAGATAATTTTGGAAACCTGCCATGTTAGTAAATGTTATTAACACATGTTATTTTACACTAGCATATTAGCAACCTGAGATTAAATGCCTTAAATAAGGTCACAATAGTGATATTGCAGATTTTTAAAGCCATAATGTCTCTTACTTGCACTCAACCTAGACTGCTAATCTTTGTGATGTTAGCCTAGATATTAGATGACAAGGATATCACCACTCCTTATAAAAAGCCACTCATCTGAACAGCAAAGGAAGCTCTGTGAATAGCTGACTGGCACAGACTTGCCTTGAACTCTCCTACAACAGACGGGTCTTCCTCCTCGTCCTCCAATTTGCCCCTCTGCAGTTTAAATGTATTGCAGAAATCTGTCAGTCCTCTGAATTCAGGAACCACCTCAAGCTCTGTGTTATAGACCTGAAACGACACATATTTTTACCACCGTTCACTTAAATAACAATGGTCATACCTTATCTGCTTTAAAACATAAGCAGGATGCAAACATCCACACAGGATGGCAAGAGCAGGCAAAAACTCACTGTTAAGGTGTCATATCCCTTCTGGAGATAAGGGCCGCATTTCTCATGCTCGTTAATGGAGGCGTAGAATTTACTCCACCAGTCCACCGTGTCCTCTTCCTATAATAGGTGGTGAGAGAATAGAAGTGAGTTCAGCTGTAAAAGTCCATCTGCAGCTATTTCGTGCCATAATAGCACAGTTCCCAGACTGTTATATAATGATAAAGGATTATTTCTTTTCTTTTCTGAAGGCTATGGAAAAACGTGCCGGTTGTAGAAGTAGAAAAGTAGATAGAAACTATTATTATCATCATATTATTATCAGAATGTTTAGAAGACAAAGTTTTCATACCTGCATGGAAGCGCTGGGGATTCTGTCCCCCATATCAATAACAACGTCTCGGGGAGCCGCTGCCATCATGGCCACTAAGACACAAAAACTTTATGTGAGAAAAATATGTGACATAACAAGAACTATTCTTTTCATTTAGATTCACTGATTCTGGATTATATTACAATAATAGTGATTGTTACTTTTGTTTAGAGTACAGTACAAGTATGCATTCAATGATTTCTGACAAGACAAGACAAGCAAAACATATTGTTTTGTTTTAAGTAATAATAAGCAAAATAATCTGCCAATGGGGTAAATAATCTTATGCCAAAAGGAAAAACTATTTTATTTTGCTTACCCTATTGGCAGATTATTTTACTTGTTTTAAGGAAAAATTCATTTAATTTTGCCATATAGACCATTTCAATGTGATGATGCCAATGAACATTTCCTGCTTGTTTTCAAACTACTTCTTAACTGTAACAGGAGGCAATTCAATCATACCTTAACATTAAAACAGCTGTCATAACATTATTTATCAATATGTGGACCTTTTTGTAGTCTTGGAAGCTATGCAAATCAAAACAGGAAATACGTTAGGACCATTGTCATCAAAACAGTCTATTATTGCTTGTCTAGATATTTGCTTCTTGATTTAAGAATTTTTAGATATTTGGACTAGAAACAAGGCAACAATTCTAAGTAAGAAAAGCCTTTTTGCAGTGTGAAAGTTTCATTTATATTGTATTTTTTTTAGAAATGCTTCTTTTTAACTTTTTGTTCATCAATAAACTTAAAATTTTGACCATAATGAATAAATCATTATATCACATCATATCAATCATTAAAATGATTATTAGAATGCAATATTATTAATAGGCGATGCAGTGGCACAGTAGGTAGTGCTGTCGCCTCACAGCAAGAACGTCGCTGGGTCGCAGGTTCGAACCTCGGCTGGGCTGGGTCAGTTGGCGTTTCTGTGTGGAGTTTGCATGTTCTCCCTGCGTTCGCGTGGGTTTCCTCCGGGTGCTCCGGTTTCCCCCACAGTCCAAAGACATGCGGTATAGGTGAATTGGGTAGGCTAAATTGTCGGTAGTGTATGAGTGTGAATGAGTGTGTGGATGTTTCCCAGAGATGGGTTGCGGCTGGAAGGGCATGCGCTGCGTAAAATCTTGCTGGATAAGTTGGCGGTTCATTCCGCTGTGGCGACCCCAGATTAATAAAGGGACTAAGCCGAAAAGAAAATTAATTAATGAATATTATTAATAAAGTTAAACAGTTACCCTTTGCAGACATAGCCACCTCAGTAGTGTCAATGTAAGGATCACATCTGAACTCCTCCAGGTAGTTTATAGTGCACTGCCCAACAACTGGTTTCCGCCCAAAGGGCCTGTGGTCAATAACTTTCAGCACGATGGGTGGAGTGTACATCTCATCTTTAGGGAGAAGCTGGAGAGAGAGACATTGTTAGGATTCTATCCAAAAACCAACAAAGATTCACTTACAAACAGTTTGTTTATTAGAATCAAAACATTCTTCCTCAATTAATTTTTTTAAGATAAAATCGCTATTGTATTCATTTGCGAATGTTTTAGAAAAAAATCTAATCAAGATATCTTCTTTTCTTTCTGTATAATTGGAATATATACAGTATATATATATATATATATATATATAATATATTATATTATATAATATATATATATATATATATATTGCTATATTGCCTATCAGCTTCCAAATTCAGTTTTCAGTTGTTGGTAGAGGAAACCAGGGACAAATGTAAACAAGCAATTTTAATACATGAATTTTCCTTCAATCAAAAATTATTGGTAATAAACTGAAATCTTTCCAAAAAATACCATGTAAATCTCCATAAGATCTCATAGGTTGTTCTGTTAACACGTGTACCTTGGTAAAGTTTGTTTAAAGAATTTAGTTCTTGAATCATAAGTAATATATATAAAAATAGATTAATTGTAGTTACCATTAGAATTGTTGCAAGTTGCTGACTATTTTGCCAATAATAGAAATAGATATCTGCTTTTTGAATGCATAATGCCTAGTATTTAAAAGAATTTGAACCAAAAGAAAAAGTAACATTATTAGATACTACACCTAATACTAAAAAGTGTATTTTTAAATAAATCTCTAAAAGTATAAAACTAAGAAATATGTAGCTGATCTATAAGCAAGGTTGTAATTACATGAATGGCTGCAGTACAAAGAATGTGGCATCTAAACTCATCAATACTTTCTTTGGTTTGTTTAAATCTTCAGACCATGCAGTTTATGAGAGAATCTCAAAATAGTACTGAAGGTTAGCGAATGCCATTTCCTTTAAGTTACGGAGGTGCTGTACCACTTTGAGGAACAGGACGGATCCTGGGAAGTTGGGATTCTTCTTGATGTTCTTTATAGTGGCAGTCTGAATGATCTGCCCTCCACATTCGACTACCAGGCTGGGGGGAAGACACCGCTGCCAGCTGATATGCCTTCATGTTCCTTAAACCCCAGGCCAGGATCTGTCAAAGCATGCAGTATGAGACACCGGCAGTAATTTTGTTTGGTTTAAACAAATTATTCACAAGGATGACTGCATTACCTCGATTGCCGTGAGCTGTACCACAGGCCTGATCCCCTGAGGAACCATGTACAGATTCTCTCTTCTTCTCGGCGGGACCAGAGGCAGGTTAGCATCATTTGCCTGAGGTCAACAATAAACAGGATAAGCAAATGGTAATGGTGAGGTGGTTAGGGTGACATGCTAACTGCGACAACAGTTTTATCCCTGGTAATACTGCTGATCTCCAGCAGTGGATGACACTGCTAGTTGTGGTTTAGCTAAACATTTAGCGAAAACATACTGACTTCACCCTGCAGTTGTCAAAGTACTGACAGCCTGTTATTATACAGTACAAACAGTAGTAAGTAATAATAGTTTGAGGACTGAGGAATATTTACATTAAAGAAGTTTTGTTACAAAGTTGAGGATACATACTGTATGATATACTGTATATGTAAATGCAGAATGAAGATCAAATATTTTTTCTATATCAAATATCTTTTATTTTTTGATTCAGTGATGCCAATTTAAATAAATGTCACAGTAATGAAACGTAATACCTTTATGCCATTAAAGTGAAATTACTGAACCTAAAAATGCTAATATAATAGGAAAAATGTTTTTTTTACAGAAGTGTGGATTACATATATATACATGTATACTGATATACTGATATATCAATTTATTTATTTTACACAAACCAAAAGCACAGTCCCATTTGTAGATGTCAACATCAGTTATTGCAATTAACAATGAGTAATATCTTTTGCATGCATTCATTTGTCTTAATGTTAGTAAATAGAAAAGTACATTTTTGTTCAAAGTACTACTAATTTACCACATAGATTAACTTTTGATCAACTTTTGTATTAGTAAAGTATTAGTTAATTACCATTAACTGAGATTAATAAAAACTAGTGATGACCAGAGCCGATAATGTGATCAGAAATCGGGCAGTTTTTAGACTTGATCGGATTAGGACGTTACTTGTACAGTTGAAACCAGAAGTTTACATACTCTGTATAAAAAGGCACATAACTATTTAAAAAAAACTCAGATGTTAATGTGACTAAACTTTTTCACTTTTAGGTAAGTTAGGATTATCACGTTTGTTTCTGTTGTGCTTAATAGCAGAATAATGAGAGAGAGATTTTTTGAGAAATTGTTATAACTTTTCTTGAAAGTCAAGTTTACATACAATAAGATTATTATGCCTCTGAAAAAGCTCAGATGATGGTGTCAAGATTTTGGAAGTTTCTGATTGTCTAATTGACAACATTTGAGTTAATTGGAGGCACAACTGTAGAATAATATTTAAGGAAAACCTCAAACACACTGCTTCCTTGACAACATGGGAAAATCAACAAGCCAGAATCAACAAAAAAAGCCAAATTACAATTTGCTAAATTATACTGGGGAAAAGAATAATTTTGGAGACTAAGGAACTAAGATTGAACTATTTGGCCATAATGACCAGTGTTACATTTGGAGGACAAAGGGGAAAGCTTACAAGCCTAGGAACACCATCCCAACTATGAAGTATGGGGGTGGCAGCATCATGTTGTGGGGTTGTTTTGCTGCGGGAGGGATGGGTCCACTTCACAACATAGACGCCATCATGAAGAAAGAACATTATGTAGAAATACTGAAGCAACATCTCAAGACATCAGCCAGGAAATTAAAACTTGACCACAAATGGGTCTTCCAAACAGACCATGACACTAATCATACTGCCAAATTAGTTCTCATTATTCTGGCATTTAGCAAATGTAAATGATTTAGGTAAAATAGTAAACGTTTAGTATAATTTACCATCAGACATTTTTTTTTAAATGGTTATGTTCCTTTTTTTTAGAGTGTATGTAAACTTCTGGTTTCACTGTGTATATATATTATACATATTTTTTTTTTTTTTTTTTCATAACTATAGTTATGTGGTGGCACAGAGTTAGACCTCTTTCTTGACTTCACACAGAAACAGCAACGATTGCGGCATGACATCACTTTGTTGCAGAGACGCTATTGGTTAAATGCCGGCAAAGTAGAACACGGAAGCAGATTGAAGCAGAAAGTGCGAGTATGTCTGCGGTCTGGAGGTATTATAAAGTTAATGACGACAACATTGCCAAAGCAAACTGTGAGATATGTAAACTTTGGATTGTCTGCCGGGTATTTTAAGCTGAGATGCTATTTGTTTTTATATTAGATTTTTTATACTTACTGTTGCACTAAAGTCCAAAAGTGAAGAGTTTATGTTCTTTATTACTTGATTGTTCAAGCTACCTCACAGAAGTGCTCTGTTTAATATAGATGTTGAATGTTAAAATAAGGTGATATAAATAAAAAGTAAGGAACATCCTGGATCTGTTTCTTTTCTCTTCTTTATTCTTTTTTTTTTAATGTATTATCAGCATAAATCAAGCATGGTCATGAAAAATCCCAGGATGTCCTTTGAAAAAGAGTACGGGGTTAACCTCGGCATTCTGGCTAAAGCCCACTGGCCTCTGTCCATCATGGCCTCCTAACCATCCCTATAATTGGCTTCATCACTCTGTTTCCTCTCCACCAATCAGCTAGTGTGTGGTGTGCGGTCTGGCGCAATATGGCCGCCAATGCGCCATCCAGGTGGATGCTACACAATGGTGATGGATGAGAAGATTCCCCCCAATGTGTAAAGTGCTTTGAGTGACAAGAAAAGCGCTATATAAATGTAAGGAATTATTATTATTTTTATTATAGAAGTATCGGATCGAGTTTCGGTATCGGTAGATACTCAAAATCAAATGACTAGAACCTGATAAAAAACCTGATAATCCCTAATAAAAACTCAATATTAATATACTTTAATTATGAAATTATATTCAAAGCTGCATTTATTTTATTGTGTTTTCTAAAATAAGTTAGTCGTTAGTAAATAGAAATCTTTCAAGAAAAAGATTAAAACCAACCTTTTCTTTGAGCAAGAGCTCAGCTGCTACCAGCATTTCCCCTGCACTTCGTCCCTTCATGGAGATAGGAAACCAAAGGAGTTTAGGTATTAATGGGTTGGCAGGGTTTAGCTTTACCACTGGAGGACAGGTGCATCTGCCCATCGCCTCATCCTTCCCCTGAAACACATCAATTGATCAAGATCAAAACCTCATTAAAATCTCTCAAGGACCTCCAGTGCTTTTTATTCATACCATTTGGTCACTGTCATAAATTTCCAGACAACTTGGGTGGGTGATAAGCAATGGTTTGAGGATCTCCGTAGATTTCGATGTCGTTAAAAATGAGGGTCTGGTCCCATGTAGGATTGAGGCAGGATTTAATGATCTCTGTGGTCTTGCTGACATGCAGGAAGGACACATGCACATAAGGATCTGTGGAAACACCATCAAATGATAAGTCAGATATCACATGTCTTAGTGAGGCACTGAAATGAAATCTAAAAACTGAAATTAGAACAGAACTATCTCACCAGAAAAGCTGTCCTTGTCCATAGGAAGAAGGTTTCTGGCTTGATAGACATAGACTCTGAGATGGTAGCTGAATGACTCTGTCAAGATATACGGTAAATTGGGTGAACAACATATATAGTTATATTCTGAGATATAAAGAAGCAATTGTGATAAAAATAAACGCATCATTTTGCATTATATACATATACTGTAATATAGTTTACTACTGTGAATAAAGTTTATTAAGTTTATTACTTATTTTATTATTACTTAGTTATAAAATAAATATTTAGAGTCTTAAAGATTCCTTCAAAAACTTGTAAAATATCTCAATAACACCAAACTTAAAGCTGTGAAATAGTTTCTGAATTGATGTTCTGCTGTGAACTACAGCTATGCATTCTGTTTCTTTTTTCTATTGAGTTTTATATAATAATGTCATTAATCTGCACTGTTCAAGATTTCTATTGGCCCTCTCTGTTGTTGTTATTTCGTTTTGTGTTGTGGAGACTGTCAGGAAGAGGAGGGGTGTGTTAATCTCTGAGATATAATCAGTGTAAGGAATTTAGAAGGAGTCCTTTAATCAGCAGGCATGAATAAACATTACTCACTGTCGAATCGGCAAAACACAGTGGGTGTGTTGGCACCAAAGAGTTTAGCCGTGTCCTTTTTGCTGCCTTTCTCGTCCTCGTCTATTCCCTAAGCAGCAAAGAAAAACAATTAAGGAAGAGGTTTAACAGATGTTTGTTGTAATTAAGAAATGTTATTACTTTTTAAAGAAATAATTGTACTAAAATGAAAATTCAGTCATAGTTTATTCGCCATCCACTTGTCCAAACCTGTTTGACTTTCTTTCTTATGTTGAACACAAAAGAAGATATTTTGGAGAATGCTGGAAAATGACAGCCGTTGACTTCCACATAATTTTTTCCCCTACTATGGAGGTCGATGGGTACTGGTTTCCAGCATTCTTCAAAAAATCTTCTTTTGCTCAACAGAAAAAAGAAACTCACAAGGATTTGGAAGTAAATAGTGAGTAAATTTACATTTTTGGGTGAAAATATCACTTTGAAGCAGGGGTGACCAACCCTGTCCCTGTAGAGCTACCTTCCTGCAGAATTCACCTCCACCCCTGGTCAAACACACCTGAACCAATTAATTAGGACTTGAAGCAGCACTTGATAATTACAGACAGGTGTGTTTGGTCAGAGTTGCAACTGAAATCTCCAGGAGGTAGCTCTTCAAAAACAGGGTTGGTGACCCCTGCTTTAAAGTATGTGTGAACCGGACGTTTTTGGAGACTTTTATTTCAGTATAATGACATATTTACAATTGAAATATTGAGTAGGGGGCAGGGTTTTATTTTTATGCTCTTCTTCTCATCTTTTACTTGCAAAAAACTCAGTTTGGGGGTGTGGCCAAGCATATTTCACCCAACCTGTCAAACTGACATCATCAGAGAAGCACAGCCATTACAGAGCTGAACCAAATGATCAGATCTTGATTAAAGATGACCAAAACAAACGGCTTTTCAGTGGATTAACTTCCAGGGATTAACTGTTCACCGTTAAGATTAACAATGTGCGCCAGCAAAATAATCATTCATATAAACAACAAACATTGATTTCATGTGGACTTAAATATCTATTAGACATCGAACTACAAAATAAACCCTTTAATCTATTTCAATCCTATGTCAAGGACAAAAGCACACATTTCCAAGAAAATATTTGAAATCTAATTTTGTCCAGTGTGCAGTTATTCAAGACTTAAACGGACTAACCAAAGCCCCCTCCAGGTTAAAGATGGCAGACGCTCCCACACGTTCAGATGGTGCCATTTTCCTCCTCCAGCGTCTGCGGCGGAAAGTGTCTGAAGAACGTTCCTTCCTGTGGAACTTCCAGCCAATCAGAGATGAGTATTCCCAGCCTTCACCGATGTCTTTCTTCTGTTGTCAAAACAGCATTTATACACATTACAGACACTCTTAGTTAGAAATGTAATTCAGTCACAGTACAAGATGCAAAACAGCTATCAAAAAGCAGCGAGGTGTTCTTGCCTCTATAGTTGGTGCTTCTGATGTCTTTTTGCGGGATCGCACCAGTCTTTTCCTGCGATGGATGTGGTACATCTTCTCAGCAGCAACCCAGGACCTGGGCTTATCATCAGGAGGAATCGTGACACCATATTCCCATCCTGACAAAAACAGTGGTTGAACACATGCTGAGCTACTGGAATAAGCTTCTTGGCCTTTTGTATATGATAATGTGTGTCATATAATATGCATTAGTACATAATTAGGACCTAATAAGTGTTAGCATAAGTACACATACGATGTATTAGCATATATTAGTACATATAACTATATAACGTACACTACTGTTCAAAATCTTGGTTAATTTCTAATGTTTTTTATTTTATTAAAGAAAATGTTTTCTACTTGAATACATATTAAAATAGAAAACATTATAATGTGCCAACTTGGTGCTCTAAGACAGTGTTTCTCAACCACATTCCTGGAGGACCACCAACACTGCATGTTTTGGATGTCTCCTATGTCTGTCACACACTTTTCATGTCTTTCAGTCTGCTAATGAGCTGATGATCTGAATCAGGTGTATTTGGTTAAGGAGACATGGAAAATGTGCATAGCTGGGGGTCCTCCAGGAAAGTGGTTGAGAAGCACTGCTCCAAGAAACAATTCTTAGTATTATTATTTTTGTTAATAAAAAAAAAAAAAAATATATATATATATAATATTATTAATATAATATATAATATATATATATATATATATAATATATATAATAAAAAATGTATTCAAGTTTTGAACTGAAGTGTACATGACAAACTGAATGCGTTTAATCAAACCGTATCCCTGTTTGTGTTATGCAGGGATTTTAATACAAAGAGTCGTCATTTCTGACCTTTCTCATCCACTGCTCTGTTGCTGTCAAAATTCCAGCCATCTTCCCAAATCCATCCAACAGGACACTCAATCTCCTCTGGGCTTTGTGCCTTCTCTCCATTCTATCCAGAACACAGAACAAATTTCATTATTCAACATCGAAAATGGTTATTCACTCAAAATGACCATTCTATTATCATTACTTGTTTTTTTTTTTTTTGTTATCCATGGAATAATGATAATAAAAATGCTGTTCT
>CAIGQS010000255.1:0-57549 GCA_903798195.1 Danio kyathit
GATGTTTCCCAGTACTAGGTTGCAGCTGGAAGAGCATCCGCTGTGTAAAACATATGCCAGATAAGTTGATGATTCATTCCGCTGTGGCGACCCCTGATTAATAAAGGGACTAAGCCGAAGAAAAATGAATGAATAAATATTATATTAACTTGCAAATGTTATACTGTACCTAAAAACTAAACTTTCCTCCCCTTTCAGTAGTTTATATTCATCAAACAGGGCTACTTTTTCCTTGGGCCTGTTTATTAAAAGCTAACCCACTCAGTATGTCCAGTACGTGAACAAGCAGCATGACTGAAGTAACTGACGGGTGCCACATTCCCACTTTGGCAGCCTGGACTGTCCCAGCGATGCAGACAAGCAGCTGATGTCATCCTTGCTCAGTGTGTGTGTGTGTGTGTGTGTGTGTGTGTGTGTGTGTGTGTGTGTGTGTGTGTTGTGTGTGTGTGTGTGTGGTGTGGTTGTGGTGTGTGTGTGGTGGGTGTGTGTGTGTGTGGTTTGTGGTGTGTGTTTTGTAAAGGGCTCGCAGTAGATTGTCACCCTGCTGTTTGACATTTCCTGTCCCACAAGCACAGGAGGGTACTGCTGCCTTCCCAGAGAAAGACGGACAGATAGAAAGAAAGAGTGCATAGAGAGAGAGACATGACCTGACAGAGGAGTAGATGTGTTTCAGAGCTGCTTGTGTCACATGCTCCAGCAGTCGATAATTTACTCCGCTGGCCGTCAGATGGTGTTGGGAGCCTCAGAATGACAGGAACGCAGATGAGTTTCATTCTGATGATCACACTGGGCGCTCCGTTGTTAAAAGGGCAGTTCCACCAAATCTTTCATGGGCTCTCCCGGGATTTATTTGTGGTGTTTGTGCTTACTAGTAAGGACCTGAGTTCAAAACAAAACTGAAGTGTTGTTAAACTTTCAAACATTAGCTATGGTTTACCCTTAAAATTTCAATTTTGCTCATCATTTACTCAAGACATTAATTCCTTCATTTTCCTTCAGCTACGTCCCTTTATTAATCTGGGGTCACCACAGCGGAATGAACCACCAACTTATCCAGCATCAAGTTTTTACACAGCGGAGGCCCTTCCAGCTGCAACCCAGTACTGGGAAACACCCATAGACACTCATTTACACACATACACTACGACCAATTTAGTTTATTAAATTCAGCTGTACCGCATGTCTTTTGACTGTGGGGGAAACCAGAGCATCCGGAGGAAACCCACACAAACACAGGTAGAAACTCCACACAGAAATGTCAACTGGCCCAGCCGGGACTCTAATCAGCACCCTTCTTGCTGAGACGACAGTGGTAACCACTGAGCCACCATGTTACCCTTATATACTCAAGACAAACTAGTCAAAGTGGTTCCAAATACCCATGAGCTGTTTTTTTCTGCTTAGCACAGAGGAGGATATTTTGAAGAATGTTGAAAACCAGTAGACACGGACATCAATTGTAAGAAAAAAGCCAGTGGCTACCAGTTCACGACATTCTTCAGAATATCTTCTTCAACAGACGAAAGGAACTCAAACAGGGAACAAGTAGAAGCAGAAAAAAATGGCAGACTTTTAATTTTTGAGTGAATTATATCCCTTTATTTACAGAGCATTTGTACATCCACCCTGTTTAAGAAAAAAACTTATCTCGCTAGCTAAAATATGATAAATCATGCTAGCCAGACATAGTAAAACATCAGAACAACATGCTAGAACAAAAATATGTGTAAGGTTTTAAGCTAGCATTGCGTTAAACATGGTAGTAATATGCCATTTGTGCTAGCAATGTGTAAAAATGTAAAAACGTGCTATAATAGCAACAACTAAAATATGTAAACATGTTTACTATGTGCTAAATTTATGCTAATTCATATTAGTATAAAGGTAAACAGTCACAACATGTTAGCAACATGCCAATTTAACGCTAGCAGCAATTTTAAACATGTCAATGACATGCTGATTCAAGCTAACAACTTGCTAACAACACATGTTAAAAACATGATAATTCATGTTAGCAATGTGGTACCCACATGGTAACAAGCTAATTCTTATTAAAACATGCTAGGCTAAAACCTATAGATAAAACATACTAACATCCTTGTTCATACTTCCAAGTATAAAATCATGCTTGTTAAAGAAGCTAAACATGTTAGAAGCATTTTATTGACTTTCTCTGACTTCTCTGAGCAAAACATTAAAGTTCTACTACATTTTCAAACGTTTCCCAGTTCAAACTTTGTCTTACATGTAGACTATTTACGCAATTCTGCTTAACTCAATTTATATGTGCTGCTTTGAATTATAGGAATTGTTTCTTTCATGTTGTGCCATCTGTACAGTTCAGATGCAGAGTGATTTATTTAGTGGTGACATCATTGAGTTCACAGCTATTTTTATTGGCCAGTAAATTTGTAGATCTGCCCTCAGTTACAGCCGCTACCCAATCAGAGAGGGTCTGTGGGAAAATAAACATTATGCTGGCAATCAACCAGGCCTCCACATGGAAAATCTATGGTAAATTCTGTAGGCAAATCACTTTCGACTCAAGTTTCTGCATTTCTGGGGAATTTCCTCTGTAAAGTAAAACCTGTCTATGCTAACTAGACTGTTAGCCCACCAGCTCCACCAACCACACTTTATCCAATCAATTTTCCATCTCTTATTTCTCACAGGACCGTGGAACATTAACGTCACCCCTGTGCAATCTCAGTGTGGGACACTCTACTCAGATCAGTGCCATCCACTTTAAATATAAAATTCACCTGTCATTGACCTGTCACATGCAGCAGTGACATCACGTCCATGTGACCACATTTATGAATCCTTGCCTTTGAAATAAGGCAAATGATGAAAAACAGGGAGGATTTTAATGCAAGATTTGAATTACAAGATGTCAGTAAATTGATGTAATTCATAAAGTTAATTAAAATTAAGATCAGAACACTGTGAATTGCAAATATGACACATTTACAAGTGTGCCTTTGTGAAACTAACAGCTTCCTCATTCTTCCTTTTTCAGCCATTCAGTGTTTCTTTAGCACTTATAAAAAAAAGTGAGAGATTTTCCTTATTTGCATAATATGTGACTTGCATTTTCACACAAAAATGTTCATTTTCACACAAAGTTTAATTCAATCTCCTGCTGTTCTGAAGAGAAATGTTAAAAGGGTTCAAGTATATCTAATTTGGAACCAACACATCCGACCACAGAATCAACTCCTGCATTAAAAGATTAATCACAGAGCTAATTACAGGCTCTATTATAGGAACTCATGCTCCACCACAAGCACTTTTTCAGAATAATCTCAAAAGATCTGACATCGGGCTTGTAAGAGCACATACAGGCCAAGGCTGGAGCTTGAAAGGTATTAGAGCACAGGTCTTGCATCTGTTAATAGAGATAGAGCTACTAATGAGTTGTTTTGACCACAGTCTGAGAATCACAAATTGGATCAATACACATTCAGTAAATGGTAAAGACACCATCTTAATTGGTCGTTCATTCATTTCACTCTTTGCGGGTTTTAACAGGTTCATTTGTGGCTGTGGCTGTGGCTGTGTGAGTTTGTGTGTGTGAAAGAGAGAAAGCGAGGGAGAAGAAGAGAGAGAGCAGAATAATTTGCAGTATGCATACGTTATACTAATTCTAGTATAAACAGCATTTTTGTTACCTTGTTTCTTTTAGTATTGTTTTGTAATTAAAGGGTTTAGGGAAATATTCTGGACTAATACATTTAAATATTCGTTCTTTCATTTTCTTTTTGGCTTAGTCCCTTTATTAATCAGGGGTTGCCACAGCGGAATGAACTGCCAACTTATCCAACATATGCTTTACACAGCGGATGCCTATCCAGCTGCAACCCATCACTGGAAAACACCCATACACACTCATAAACACATATACTTTACGGCCAATTTAGCTTATTCAATTCATCTATAGCACATGTCTTTGGACTTGTGGGGGAAACCGGAGCACCTGGAGAAAACCCACGCCAACACGGGGAGAACATGCAAACTCCACACAGAAATGCCAACTGACGCAGCCAAGGCTTGAACCAGCGACCTTCTTGCTGTGAGGAAACAGCGCTACCCACTACGCCACCACGCTGCCCACATTTAAATAGTTCATAAATAATTTAACACAATAAGATTAAAATGAATAAATAATTAAAATGTATTTTAATAAATTACATTAGAATGAAAGACACAAATATTCAAAATATCAAACTTATCTATTGATGCTAATAATTATAAAATAGTTTAAAAACATTAAAATTTAATTAAATAAGGAATAAGCCTAATGAAGGTAAGACTTAAATAAATATTCCAAAATTTGATTAAAATAAGTATTTAACATTACATAATTAGCATTTAATAATAATTAATAAGCATTAAAGTAAAGCAAACAAAGAAAGTCTCATATATGCTTCAAGTTGGTAATATAAAATTCATAAAAAAAGTCATAAAAAAAATAAAGGAGTAAATATTATAAAAAGTATAATGTAACTTCATGGAAACTAAATATTTACAATAATATTTTATTTATATTTTTATATAAACAATATCTTAAAAACTTATATTCTAAACAACATTTGTTCATTAGAAAAAAAAGATATTTTTGCACCTTAAATTCTGAAAGAAAGAGTGTTTTTTAGCTACTACTATTGCAAATGTCTAGCTTTGATTACGTCCATACTTATGTCTTTTAAAATAAAACAGTGCCATTTCTTTGTAAATAACTTCTTAAACTAAACCTTGACATACAAAGAATATATATATATATTTTTTTTTTTTTACAAATGTAAGAAATATAGGTTGCTCTTGAAAATAAACCATAAAGCAATAACATACTGTTGTTGCGTAAGCTGTTATGTGCACGACTGTCTCTCTGATATAACCATAGACTGGATTTAACATAAATGTGCTGCATAATCATGGTGACATCTAGCGGCGTACAGGTGACAGTGCAGAATTTAATCTTGACTTTTTCATAGTTCATAACACAGGGCACAAACACAAAGTAAAGTCATTATATTAACATAACAATCGGGTTTTATTAAAATTTTTGTGCAACAACCCAAATTGCAGAGTGAGATCTGGTAAAAAGACAAAGGTGTGGATATTTGAGTGAGAATGTTAAATTAACATTTCAATGTAAACATTTTGACATAAAAAAAGATGAATTACATAAATTATATTAAAAAAAAATTAATAACTTTTACTTTAATTCTATTTTAAACCCTATTCGTGTATTTAATTAAATTATAATATTTTTTGTTTATAATATATCAGCATAAGAGAAACAAACTGGATAATGGATATAAAACTAAATTGATTTAATAAATCTGCTAATTATAATAATGATAAAATTATTATAAATGATTAAATATTAATAGGCCTATAATCATAACATAAAATTAATTAAAATAAATTATAAATGTATTAATTACACATGTAATAAATTCTCAAAAATATGATTACAATAAATAAATAAAAACAGATTTTTAAAAAAACTTATAGGTATTCAAATAAATAATAAAAAATTATAAAAATATAAATAAGAAGAATAAATTGTGATTAAATCATATACAGTGAGTGATATGATGAGTTGAAAGTGTAATAACGTAACTTAAAAGAAATTAAATATTTGTATACTAAATACATATACATATAACATTTTACCATCATTTTATGATTCATTTTTTCCTCAGTATAAATTCCTAGCCAAAGCTACCCTTTCCATTTTAGGGACCGCAAGGGATTGTCATTTTGGTGGGATTTGGACCATTTGGACCCACTGTCGTTCATTCATTACCTTCACCTCCTCCCAGCCGCAGTGTGGCGCTATACCGCCGCGGATAAACGTGTGGCTGCCGCTCGGCCATGTTGAAGTGTGGAGGAACTGCAGCCCGCCATTGTGTGTCTGATCTGCAGCTGTAGCGAGAGAGAGGGAGAGAGAGAGACTCGGGCGCAAAGACTCTAAAAACACACACATTTCCCGTTGACTTTAACCCGCAAACAAACGCGCAGTCTAACACACAGGCACCGGGGAGTGAGAAATGTCAGCCAGCAGCCTTCTGGAGCAGGTAAACAGAGGCACTTTGTGAACATTGAGCAGAAGTGGCGTCGAGGCGGGTTTTTTTCTCTCTCACAGCGCGAGTTCAGGCCTGAGCTTCATATAAACCTTCATTTATTCTCCCTCTTTCCTCTCCAAACTCACTCCTTCATGAATCACCTGGACCCAATCCAGAGACCGAAAGGCCAAGCAAACAAAGGTAGGTGAAGTGCGTGTCGTTTTTACGCTGTAGTTAACGAGAGTCTCGTGCTGGTTCTCCTGCTAGCAGGCCGTGTGTTCAAACCAATTCCGCTATTAAATTAAACACTGTAACCTGCTCAAAACAGACACCCGTGGGTTTAAAAGATAAGTATGTCTTATAGTAGATGATCTGGTTGACTTTAGTGTTTTTGATCCGATAAAGAGCTGGTGTTTTGGAGCCCACGCTAGTTAGCCGCTTAGCACAGCGCTAAGGCCGAGTGCAGCAGAACGCGTGACACTCCGGAGCACCTGAACACCCACATACACTACGGTTCTTCACTTTTTTTAAAGATGTTTGTTTTTCAGTGTAGAGGTGGAAGGGTCCCGCATACCCATAGACCACCCCCGCTACCGGTGGCCAACAGGCGGGGGGTTAACATGCCGCCGGGGGACCTGTTGAGGGGATTTTCAGCACCACAGTCTATGTCAAGCTTTCACAACCAAGTTGCGTGTTGAATCAGTATATATAACACGTGGATATGATGTGACAGCTTTTAGTTCTTTGTTTTTAGGCTATTTGCGGTTTAAATTGTTTTGCATATGGTGCAGTCCTGACACAAAATTATTTAAAGAGGCCATTTGGAGTTTTATCGATTATCACGTACTTCAAGGAAAGTGATACAGAATAAAATACAGTTTAATCATAGCTGTAGCGACTACATGGCTGCACAGACAACCGATCCTCAGATGCAACACTGGCTCTGATAAATAATCATCTCCGTTTAAAGTCTTTCTCAAAATGTTAAACCTACAATTAGATTTAAATTGGTAAAATGATTAAATCATTTTGTAAAGTAGATTTGTAAGAAAAAAAGCAAACTGTTTTAAAATTCATTTTACTACATTTAAACATGCCAGTAAAAATTAAGTGCAGCTGTTAATACAGTGCCACTTTTACACAACTTTTTAATAGAGACATCCTTGGTCAACAAAATATACTTCACTAAAAAAAGTGTTTTACTTTACGTGCATCGTTTACCCTTTACTTTTCAAATCTTTGAATGTCTTCTGTTGAACGCAAGTACATATTTTGAAGAAATTCTTCTATTTCTAAGACATACTTTACTATTTATTACTAATAATATAATTTATATTTTAGATGCACTTCTGTTAGTTTTTTTACCTTGTAAATCTTTACAAGATAAAAAAATAAATAAATATATATATATATATATATATATATATACTGTAGACTAAAGAAAGTAGTGTACTAAGCCAAAGCTCATTTTCTGTGGGAATTTATGGGTGCTTCCCAAATTCTCAGCGTAAAAGGTATGACGTGGTAAGCTCCTGGGAAGTTTGTATTTATGAGTTGGGAAGTTGGAATAAAGTCAGTTGTGGTCAACTTTAGTTAGATGGAGTGGGTGCTTGGCTTACAGGAATGGGTAAAACAACAAGGCATTTTAACAATTTTTTTTTTTTTTTTTTTATTGAAACTATGTGGATCAAATGTACTTCATACGCTTTCAACATGCAAATATGACATTCCTGACATGAACTTGAACACACCATCAGAGCAATGTACCTGCTGCTGAAATGGACCGGTCATTGATTCTCATCGAATTTAAAAGATCTAGCTAGATTACAACAGAAAAAACATTTCAAACAAAAATATAATCTGACTGAATTTACAGTCATAAATACAATGCAAAGACAGAATCAGGAGAGGACTCGTTTAACAAAACTTTATGGTAAAGACCATGGGTTTTACACATAATTAAAAGGGATTTAAATCTTTTAGATGACACAGAACCCCGATTGAACATTCCTCATCCTGTAATTATGCATGTGTGTGGATGGATGGCTAGATAGATAATTGGATGGATGAGACTGGTACTTTAACTTTTTCTGTTTTCTTTTCAGTACAAAACGGAGCTGTTACCCAAAAGGATACTTTGAACGATGATGAGTTCGAGCCTTACCTGAATGCTCAGCCCAGACAGGTAGGTCTTGTTTCAAAGTTTTAACAAAAGAAGGATCCCATAGAGACAGTGTGCCAGGGCAATTGTTTTTCTGTCTATTGTTTTAAGGATTCAGTATGGTCCGTAATTGCATCCTGGTCGCAGGGCTTTGTTTTCTTATAAGGGTGTCTCTATAGCCTTTTACATTCTGGCTTGTCACTGTAAGAGTAGTTTAAAGCAGTTTGTGGACTTAAGTCAAATCATCCATCATGTGTATTGAGAAATATTTAGTTGCTGTCTAGGTTGAAGTACATGCGGATGAGTCATAGGAAATTATGCAAAATGCAGCACAGTTGTTTACCAGGAAGTGGAAAAAGGTGATTGCGTTTATGTTCCTGTCCAGATATTCTGTAATAGAATTTCATTCGAATTAAAAATGAATCAGTCCTAGCTCTGATAAAGAGGGTTCTGGCAATGGATGTCTTCTGAGGGAAAAATAAAAATGGGACACGAATGAATAAAGGGTCTAGTATTCACCCTGTCAAAGGAATGCTGGGATCCTTTGTAGGGAATCTGTGCCACTATTGCCCTCACAAAGCTGATTGCTGGTGTTGAAAATGTGAGCAGGCTGTGTGCCTGGAGGGGGGCTCAGTCCATGACCAGTCCCAAATGATCTGAGGAGGTTGTTCAGTCCAGATTTTGTTTTTGTTTTTTGCATTGTTTGGTGTTATAGTTAGTAGAGCTAAACAATGATGCTCCACTTGACCCAAATTTTTATTTAATTAAATTTTCTCAATCTATGTAATATTGTATAGCTGCAGATGAGTTTTTTTATTACATAAAGTGATCTGAGGGAAGCTTTAAAGGGATAGTTCACCCAAAAATGAAAATGTACTCTCCAATTGCTCACCCTCATGTGGTTTCTTTGGGTTTCTTTTTTCTAAGCACAAAAGATATCTTGAAGAAAGCTGAAAACCTGTAAACATTGACAAGCTTCTATGGTAGTAAACGCATGCTTTGGAAGGCAATGTTCAAAGGTTTTCAGCTTTCTTCAAAATATGTACTCGTGTTCAAGATTTGAAACAAGTGAAGGATATAAGTAGAACACTTTTTTTGTGTTTTTCGAGAAACATTTCGTTGACCAAGAATGTCTCTATTAAAAAAGTTGTGTTAAAGGGGCACTGTATTAACAACTGTACTTAATTTTAAATTGCATGCATGTTTATATGTATTCAAATGAATTTTGAAACAGCTTGCTTAATTTTTTCAGAAACTAAAATTGTATAGTATGAACCAATTTCAGAACACATTTGTTTGTAATATACATGCCACAGTAGTCACTTGAATTCTCTCTCCTTCATTTATGAAGTATTAACATTACGTTTAGAATTTGTATATTAATATTAAAACCATTTAAAGTTTAGACATTTATTTCATTACCTGTCGATAGAATATTTTTGCTATTATTATTATTTTATTTTAATTTTTTTGCCAAGTTTAAAATGATGCAAAATGGCTGCATATTTTATAATTTAAAATGCTTACCTGACTGGACATGCAGAATTTCCTTTTTTAAAAAAGGGGTACTTGTTAGCCTCACTTTTTATTTGGTTTTATTCACATTTACTTTTACAAAAAAAAAAAATAATAAAGCAAGAGATTATCTTGATAATTGATTTGACTTTAATCTACAGTAAATGTACTTACGCTTGTACTCAAAGGGTTAATGCAACAAGGGGAGAAATGTTGCCAGGTGACAACAGTGAGCAATTGTCACTTAGCAATATTTTCCACGTTGTTGCATTGCCCTTCTAATCCTACTTGTTTGCAGTTGATAATGACTATTCACAACTTATGATGTTTTTGTTTTTACAGAGCAATGCCTATACGGCCATGTCCGACTCCTACATGCCCAGTTACTACAGCCCCTCAATAGGCTTCACCTATTCGCTGAATGAAGCGGCATGGTCAACAGGTGGAGATCCCCCGATGCCTTACCTGGCCTCTTATGGACAGCTTAGCAATGGGGAGCACCATTTTCTCCCAGATGCCATGTTTGGACAGTCTGGAGCACTGGGGAACAACCCTTTCCTGGGACAGCATGGCTTCAACTTTTTTCCCAGTGGGATTGACTTTCCCGCTTGGGGCAACAGCAGCTCTCAGGGACAGTCCACACAGAGCTCAGGTTACAGCAGCAGTTACGCCTATGCCCCTAGCACGCTAGGAGGTGCAATGATTGACGGACAGTCTCCCTTTGCAGCCAACGAGCCGCTCAACAAGGCAGTGGGGATGAATAGCTTGGATCAGGGCATGGCAGGGCTGAAAATTGGGGCAGGGGACATGGCACCAAAAGTTGTTGGTTCTGGACTTTCCGGAGGGCCATTGAGTCAGGTGTCAGCAGCTCCAACCATGCCTCCTGCCTCCATGGCTCCTGCAAAAACTGCTTCTTGGGCGGACATTGCCAGCAAGCCAGCCAAACCACAACCTAAATTGAAAACTAAGGGGGGACTTGGTGGAACAAATCTGCCACCACCTCCAATAAAACATAACATGGATATTGGGACATGGGACAACAAGGGGACTATGCCTAAACCAGCAGCCCCGCAGCAGACTTCCCTGCCCACTAATGGACAGCCACCCAATCAGTCGTCTCCTCAACCAGGTGCTACTGCTGGTGGGGTGCCTCAGCTGCCCCTCAGCAATGGACAGTTAGTTCCTCCTACTGGACAGCTTGTCCAGCACCCTCTTCCTCCAGGTGGCCAGCCGGGTGCTGTTCCACCTCCACTTTCCCAGGGCCCTCCTCCTTCCCAACCCTCCCAGCCAACCCGCTGGGTGCCCCCACGTAACCGTGCCAACGGCTTTGGGGATGCAGCAGGTGGACCTGGCCAATCCCCTCCCAATTCAGGAATGGGTGGCATTGCTGTGCCAGCAGAGCCCCACCCAGTTCTAGAGAAACTGCGCATGGTAAACAACTACAATCCCAAGGACTTCGACTGGAACCCTAAACACGGTCGTGTCTTCATCATAAAGAGTTACTCTGAGGACGATATCCACCGGTCCATTAAGTACAATATCTGGTGCAGCACAGAACATGGCAATAAGCGTCTGGACGCTGCATACCGTTCACTAGCCAACAAAGGGCCACTCTACCTGCTCTTCAGTGTGAATGGCAGTGGGCACTTCTGTGGCGTGGCGGAGATGCGCTCGCCTGTGGACTACAACACTTGTGCAGGCGTGTGGTCGCAGGACAAGTGGAAGGGTCGTTTCGATGTGCGCTGGATCTTTGTCAAGGACGTTCCCAACAGCCAACTAAGGCACATTCGTTTGGAGAACAATGAGAATAAGCCGGTGACCAACTCTCGCGACACACAGGAGGTTCCTCTAGACAAGGCACGTCAGGTGTTGAAGATCATCGCGAGTTACAAGCACACCACCTCCATTTTTGACGACTTCTCACACTACGAGAAACGTCAGGAAGAGGAGGAGAGTGTGAAAAAGGTAACCTGACATGGCCTTGCTCCATCTGGAATATAATGCTGATTATCTTTCATCCAGTTCTTTTGCTGTTGTTATTTCAAAATGTTAACTATACTTTTGTTCAGTATTTTGTCATTTTAATTGTGCGTCTAAAATCATGACTTTACGCTCTGGTCTTTGAGTTCACCTGGTTCAGAAGATGATTGTTTTCTATGTTTAAAAACCATTTACCTAATGATAAGGTGAATGAAAAGTGTTTTGAAAATGCAACCCCAGATGCTGCAAATTGTTGCTTGGTGTAATGGATTTTTTCAGAATTGTGGTTTGATACGCAAATGGCTGATCCGTAAAGAGCTAGATTATAAATATACTGAGAACAAATAGTTTGCGGAGTCAGTGCATGCTGGATTCCTTAAAGATTTAGTTCACATTAAATTATCTAAATAAGTCATTAACCTAATGCAGTGATTTTCAATTTCCGGTCCTCGAGCCCCCCTTTCCTGCACATTTTGAATGCCTTCCTTAACACACCTGATTCAGATCATCAACTTGTTAACAGAGAAATCCATGAACTGATTATCGTGTCTCAAATAAGAGACATACAAAATGTGCAGGGCAGGGGTGGAGCGAAGACTGGAATTGAGAGCCGCTGACCCAATGTGACCAAATCTATATTCATTTATTTTTGGATCATTTTGTTTTGTGTGGATAAGATTAGTTCAGAATAAGATTATTCAAATTAAGTTTATTCTACAGAAAAAGCCATATAAATTAAGGCATGAAAACTTTTTTTTTTTTTCGCCAAATATTGCTTGTATGGATTGTGACGCTAATCTGAGTTTTGTATCATTAGAATGACATCTGCCCTTGTAAATCTTCTAAAACCTGCCTTTTATTTGGCGAGAATGTTTGCATGTGACATTAGAAACTTTATACCCACCTTAAAATCTCCCAACCACAAGTGCGCTAATAAGGCTTTGTGTTCCTATGCGTCTTTCCAAGAGAACTTGTTGTTGTTGTTGTTGTTGTTTTTTTCAGCCACATCGAATCTCAAGTTGCTTGACAAATAATTTGATGCTGCCTGTCCATGTTTCATATTTGAAAAACTCTACTTTATTAGTTTACTTCACTCAAGCAAAAATAAAAAAGAGCAATTAAAATGCCTTAAATTACTAATGCAATGTATGGATGTTTCATTTATTTAGTAATATTTATGCTGTTTATTATATTTATGGCTTGATGTTCTTTCATGTGCAATACATCAATCAAGTTTATTAGTTTAGTTTGTTGAACAGCATTTAGTACCCTAACAGCTCATATTCTTTTGAAACAAATGATTCATGTATCTCCATGCAGAGTTTACTTTAATGCTGTGTGTGTGTGTGGTGCTGTTGTAGCTGTCATTTTTAGGGAGGTGATTTTAGAGAATGCATTTTTTACTTGAATTCATGTGGATTACTTGAATTAGGGCTGCAAAGCTCCAGAAAAGAGTTCTTATTAGGGCTGGGCAGTTAATCTTTGGTGATTTTTAAAATCTAAGGGGATTTTTCTCATCCTCATTTTGTCAGTGAATCCAGTTCTAGTAAACCTCTAGATGGATCAGAGTAAACTAAAGGATTGTAGTTAAGCTCTGTTAAAATCAGATTCGATTTGATTGGTCAATAATGACATCAAGGTAATTCTGCAATAATGAGAGCTGTTTAGTAATTAGTAAATCTGTAGGTAGTAAAGCCATAGTAAACGTGAAATTACCGCAAATTACCTCTGTCAGATGATTCCATTGTCATTTGTTCATTAGTCACGATGAATCTTTGAAAGCAGGTAAATCTTGTTTAAAATGCAACTCCATATGGGTATTTCCTGGCTTTCTGAGAGCGCCCTCTGGCCTTCAGATGATATTTACCACAGATCACACCATTTGTACCTGACAAGATGTGCATGACAATAGCAACTTTGCTCTATCACATTTGCAATTTTTTTTCAATTATTTGCCTAGGCTAGCACTATTTTTTTTTTTACACTTCTTTCTGAGTCCATGTACTCACATTGCTAGTTTAGCTCGTTTAAAGGTTGTTAGCACGTCAGTTTGTCTGGGTGTATAAGTGCTTTTGTGAAGTGTTGCGTACTGACAAATACGGTCAACATAACATTTAGCTAGATATTTCAATTACAACTTGCTCAACTTTTAATGTCCTTTTTGTTAACAATTGTTAGTTCCCCTCATCTTTTTACATTGATCAAACTAGAAATTCCATTGTCACTTTTAATGTGTTTGTCAGAATGGAAGAGCACCAATTCATATTTTGTCCTCATGCATTGTCCCTATGCAGTAGATCTTGGAGTATGTATCCCTTTCAAATTGTCCAATGTAGTGTTGAAGAGCAATGCTTTGTTTTTCTTCTTCATTTTTATCTTGTTTCATTCACTGTTGATTTAACTCCATTAACGTGTTACACAGTTTTATGTTATATCACTCTGGAAACCTAAATACGAACTTACGGGGGGGATGATGGTAGAAATTCAAACCCTAGAATAACATGATGGGATGCAGTGAATGTAGATTTTCAAGAATAACCAGAAACCGTAACTAAGCGATGTTTGAATCTGTTTTTGTACATCCTCATCTATTGATTGAGTGTTTGGACATTTTAAATTGTAATGGAGGCTAAGCAAAGCTTTGTGAGGCATCAAGGCTTTCTTTTTAACAAATGGTTCATTACTTAAAACCACTCAGTGTAGTGTGGTGATTGTAAAGCACATAGAACAAGGATGTCCAAACTCGGTCCTGGAGGGCCGATGTCCTGGAGAGTTTAGCTCCAACCCTAATCAAACACACCTGAACCAGATTATCAAGCTCTTACTAGATATACTAGAAACTTGCTGGCAGGTGTGTTGAAGCAAGTTGGAGCTAAACTCTCCAGGACACCGGCCCTCCAGGACCGAGTTTGGACACCCCTGACATAGAAATATATTTCTTGAAGTTAATTCTGGTTTCCTATTCACCTGATTCTTCACATACGAGCGGGTGCAGCCATTTGATTCTTTTGGCTTGAGACTTCTGGTCTCATTCACTTCTATTCATTTTTAGATGTTAAAAAGAGCTCATTATGTTGCAAACTGATATTTTCTTATATTATTCTGCATTGTGTATATTCATATTTTTGCTGTTTATTATTCCTAGTCATTTCTCCCATAGGCAACTAAACGGAAGTTATAGAGCAATCGCTTTGCATTGAAGAATAAGGTCTATAGAAATTCCACTGGGGTAATTAAATTGTGTATTGAGGTCACACACTGCTTTGAATCAGAAACTGTAGCAGTCACATGCTAGGGCTGGGCGATTAATCGAAATCAACATTCAGAACCTATAATCGAAAACATTTTTTGAGGTCAATTTTTTTCAATTCTTCTGTGTGTGGAGTAGGCATGTCCCGGTATAAGATTCTGACGGTATGATAACCTAGGATAAAAATATCACGGTTTCACGGTATCACGGTATTGTGATTACTGCTCTAAAATATATTCTTTTTAAATGTCTGGGTAAAAAAACAAAGTTTTTTCCCCTTTGAACACAATATATTTTATTTTGAGAAACATTTATAATATTTTGGAGCAGTAAACGTGCCAGGCTAAATAATGAAAATGAATCATTGACTTCTGCTGTCTTCATTAGTTTCAAAAACACAGATTTACTTACAATTTAAAATGGCATCTATGGATATCTTTTCTGCTAGAGTTGCTGTTGTTAAAAAAAATGTATATAAAAAAATCTAACACATACCTTAGTAACGGTATTAGAACATTTTGGCGGTATGATAACCGTGACTTTTCCAAACCGCGGTATACCTTGAAAACTTATCGTCCTATGCCTAGTGTGGAGTCACGTGACCCCGCTCTGTTTACATTTCTGTGTTGAGAGCAGTGTGATCTGGCGCAGCCTTCATGTGTCCGCATATCCCTTGCCATGAGTGACGCTGACCTCTCAAAAAGTCTAACTACACATTGCAACAATGCATAACGCAAGGTCTTTGATTGGTCAGCTTGGCAGCATTGACAAGTGTAGGCAGCGCGGAGAGGGCAAAAATAATCATTCAATAATCGTAATCAAGTTAGTGTTTAATTGAGATTTTGATTTTAGGCCGAATCGCCCAGCTCTATCACATGCTTTTAGGATATTCAAGCTTTGGATGATATTTTGGAAAATTAATCAAGCCCCCATACATTGCTTTCATGTTAAATTAGTAGGGTTTTTTTGTGTGTTTTTGTTGTCAGATGCAAGTTGTGTATGTAGTTTAGTCTGAAGTGTTGATATATTCTGAAATGATCTTTGTCGTTGATGTTTAGTATCAAGCCTAGTATTCAAATATTATTGTTTTCTGTCATTTACATTTGAATGATGTTAGGAGTATTTGACTAAATGCTGTTCCTCTCTTGGGCAGGTGGAGGTTCAGGGCAGTGACCCGTACTCCAATAACTCCAGTCGGAGCCACTACAGAATGCAGGTGATGCATCTTGTTCACACTGTCTGTCTGTCAGCATGTTTTGTGAGTTTCTGTATGCATGTTAATGGGTTTCATCTCTGTTAGCTTTGGCAGCAGACCCTGCCAGTACATGTGTGTCAATTGAATATGTTGGTGACAGGTTTATGGCTTGTCCGTAGACACATTAGTAAAAATATGTTCTGATAACAGCAATTAAATGTTTTTGTGGCAGTAATTTTTATCTTTTTTTTTATTTATAGTCATAGTTCACCCAAAAATGAAAGGTTACTCACTTTCAAGTGGTTCTAAACAATGAGTTTCTAACTTCTGTTAAACATAAAAGATGATATTTTAAAGATCGTTGAAAAACTGTAATCATTGACTTGCATAGTATGGCAAACAATTGTTACAGGTTTCAGCAAGTTTTAAAATATCCTCTCTTGTGTTTAACAGACAGAAGATACTTAATCAGGATTGGAAAAAGTGGAGTATGAGTAAACGATGACAATTAAAATGTTTGAGTGAACAATGCCTTATTTAAAAACTGTTGTAAAGTTCCACAAACATTAACCTTTAAAACCAATGATTGAGCAGATTTTCATTTTTGTAGTAGTTTTGATAAACGCAGCACTGATTACAATTAAGATGCAAAATGTTCAGTTTTTTGAAGACTTTTCTTATTTAAGAAATTTGCTGTCAGAATGACCTTTGTGGGGGGGATACGTTGATTAAACAAATAATGATGATTTTTCTTTCTCTTGCAGGATCGCCAAGGACGTGTGAAGTAACAGGCACTGCTTTGGGCAAAAGACTGACAGGCCCTATTTTTTTTTCTCCCCAATCTTAAAACCAGATATTTTCAGAAATTATTTCGGGGAAAGATTTAACCAAGGATTCAAAAAGAGGAAAAAAAAGAAACTAAATGAAGACTCTTCTTTGATTTCTGTTGACCTAAAAGACTTACTTCGAACTTGTAGTAAAAGAAAATGACACAATTATTCATAGGACTACAACTTAATTCTATAGGATTCTAATAGCGAACCCAGTACTTCCCACTTTTTTTGGTCCTGTTTTCATTTGGCTGGCTCTTTTCTTTTTTTTTTTTCTTTTTTTTAAGGAAAAACATCTGTTTTTACAGTCCAACCACATGGCTTTGCATCTCTCTTACTACAATTGTGAGATTATTTTTTTTTAGAGAGAGTTTCCCCAATCCTCATTTTTCTGTCCTAACTCTTTATTGGAGCTGAAACAATCCAATCAGGAATGATCGTCGCCTTCTCAGTGGATGTTTCTTTATTGGTAAATTGGCCACCAAGTTGCAACCAAGTGAATAAAATTGAAAAAGAATTGTAATTCAAAAAAGAAAAACTAACGAATGTTCAGGAATGTCCTGAGTTTTCTTTTTTCTGTTTGTTTATTTGTTTTTTGTTATTGGTAATAGAGGGTGTTTTGCAGGGGACGGTAAACGGAGAAGCCAATTTGTTGTGTTAAGGCTTTTGCTCACTGGATCAGTTTTATAAGTGTACCAAAGGGGGCCGCGTTTGAGAGTTGTCAGCTTATTTTCCATTTACTCCTTTTACTTCTGCAAGTTAAAGAAAAATTGTTGCTATGGGCTGCTCTCCTCCCGTCATGTTTTTTTTTTTTTTTTTCGTTCTTGTCTTTCTCTTCCGTTTCTTAAGTCTGCATTGAGGTGGGCCCTGCACCCTCTCTTTCTCATAATCAGTTCATTAAAAATAAATGTGGTATACTCGGCAGAACTTGTGTGTTGCATTTTCCCCTTGTTTGACTAAATACTACTTCATGCACTAACCTGTGTCCCAAACTGCCTGGTCCTCTTCCATCCAGCACCCACACTCCTCTTTTACACTATAGCTGCCTGCACACTTCACCCCTTCTTCTATGTTCATGTTGGTGCATTGAACAACTCATGCAAAACTGCTGGCATTTAGCAGTGTCAGAATAAAGATACTGCACAAAGCCTCAAGTGTGTTTGCTTTTTCGAGAAAAGGATTGATCATACAACTACAAATTTGGGGTAATGGTACCTGTCCTAGGGTTTTATTTGTATCATTTGCCATCTTATATGCTATGACACAAACAGTTTTTCTTGTGGTTAATCAAGCTGTCTAAAAGGTTGAGTTTTTAAAACTTTAGTAGTAAATTAATTCAGTGAAGTATGGTTCCCTGTACTTTTTTTGTGACCATGAAATTGCAAATAACCTCTTTAAAATCTAACAATTAGCAAGGTGTCATTGTGATATATATTTTAAGTTATCCAGAGGCTAGATTGAAGCTTGTTTCCTTTATGGAAAAAGAAAAAATTCAATCTATTTGAAAATGTGAGCTCTCAATTGTGACTTTTTCTTCAGACTTATAGGCTCTAGACTTGTGTGCAACTTATAAACTTGCATTTGTGAGAAGCTCAGAGTTTAGTTGATGTTAAATGCAACTAAGAAGTTATTAATTGAGGGATTCTGACTTTGTATTCTTGCAAGTTCATTTTTGGCTTATGGAGTCTGAAATGATGTTGAAATTGAGAAATCTCCTTTTTTATTGTTGATTTGAATATATGGCTCTCTTTTCTGACCTTCAGTCTGAATTGTGAAGTAAAACTCAATTACAAGTAATTACATCTTTCTATCCTTTGGCAAATTGGCTTTCACAAGAGCCTTTGCACAAATGTTTCTCCATGTATTGACCAGCTTTTCTCGCATTTAAGGTGACTATAGGTCTACATATAACTAGCTTTATTGTGTTTTAATATTTTTGTTCTAATAACATTTTGTGTGTTTTATTTATATGATGTGAGGATGAATTAGGATGGAATTCGGAAATGTCTCTTCACTGTTGAATTGAGTGTATGGCTCTCTTCTGACTTTCAGTCTGAATTGTGAAGTAAAACTCAATTACAAATAATTACATTTTTTTTTTATCCTTTGGCAAATTGGCTTTCACAAGAGCCTTTGCTCAAATGTTTCTCCATGTATTGACCAGATTTTCTCATTTAAGGTGACCACTAGGTCTACATATGACTAGCTTTTCTGTGATTTAATATTTTCGTTCTAAAAACATTTTGTGTGTGTTATTTATATGACGCGAGGATGAGTTGGGATGGAATTAGAAAATGTCTTTTTCACTGTTGAATTGTGTATGCTTTCTTTTTTATCTGAATTGTAAGATGAAGAATTGTAATTACATTTCTCTATCCTTGGGCAAACTGGCATCCTTTTTCAACAGCTGAAATGGTTCTCTGTGGATTTACCAGCTTTTCTCAAGATGATCTAGGTTGTCCGTGAAATTGTTTGATTTATTTAATTTTTTCATTATACGAAACATTTTATATGTATTGTTTTTTCTATAACGCAGGAAGAATGTCGTTTTATCAAACTTGCTTTTTCTATTAAGTGAAGTACTTTCTTTACTCGCCTCCCTGTGGCGCCGTTTCCACCTCTAACCTGAACGAGGATACACGTTTTTACCTTGAGCGTGTACAACGCGTGTATGTTAAAGAGTCTCGTTTTTTCTCCATTATCTGTATATGGATTAATTATATTTACGTAAGTGATATGTTAATATCTTAAAATAGTGAGTGTGCTGCTTTATACTGTTAACAGGGCGGGCTGGTTTAATCCTAAAATGGCGGCACAATGTGGAACTGGTTATGTTTGTCCAACAGGGGGAGTTATAACTTTATTTTTTTTATTCTCCTCGAAATTAAATACACTAATGAGATTGGGTTTTGTGACGTTTGAAATAATCTATTTATTGTTTCCCCTTGATCTGTGACTTAAATCTACAAAAAAGATTAACAAAATTACCTAAAATAACCAAACCTTCCTACAAATGAAACATAGTATTTTTTTTGCTGTCATCAACCTCTACTGTATCAACTAAGATGTGTGTGTGCAATGCCATAAACAGTTTCACGACAAATATTAGCTTAACAGAACCAAAGTTAATTTATCACCATGTTTTGTTACCAAAATTATTAACATTTTTACGAATAACCTCTCTAAAACTTAACGAGTGAGCAAGATGTCATTGTTTATATATATATATATATATATATATATATATATATATATGTGTGTGTGTGTGTGTGTGTGTGTGTGTGTGTGTGCAGTGCCATAAGCAGTTTCACAACAAAAGTGATTAGATTACCAGAACCAAAGTATATGTGTCACCAATATTTTTTTACCAAAAAAATTAAAACATTTGTGTGTTTTCCACAAAAGAAAGAAAACAGGAACCACATGAGGGTGAGTAAATAATGATAGAATTTATCTTTAATTTTTGGAATAAACAAATCCCCCCAAAATTGTGTTGAGTGGCTGAATGTATTCACATGATTGACAATGCATTTGTGTAATCTATGGTGGTAACGAGAAACAAAATGTTTGTTTCTGTATATAGAGCTTTATTTTCTTTTCTTTTTTGAACTCACAAATTATGTCAACAGTAACCTAGACAAATATAATCCACACATGGAAAATGTTTCTGTCCCTTTGTTTGCATAGCTATTTAAGTAGCACAACACCACCAAATCCTTTGCTTTGTTTTAATGGAAAAATAACCAACCATTTTACACCAAATGACAATTTTTAAAAAATTACAATCCCAACTGTTTTGGGCTTGGGTGATTTGTCAATGCCCTGCTGTGCCAGTGAGGTCACAGCAATCAATCACTTTAATATTTTAATTGATGTCAGTGCGGAAGAGAGTTGCCTCTTTAAGTGAGAAGACCAAGTGTTTACAAGAAGTCTGTGTGTTTAAATCAGTTCTGATGCATGCATGCATGCTTTTTAGGGTTTGTATATTTGTGTCTTTTGTGCATATTGGACACATTTCTTCTCTATTTGAGGAGTGTGTGTGTGTGTGTGTGTGAGAGAGAGAGAGAGAGAGAGAGAGAGAGAGAGAGCCTAGTACTGAGGGTGTTTTAGGTATGAAGGGGGAATAAGACGCAACATGGCTCAACCTTCCGTCTGTCTATATGATGCTGCCTGAGGGGCCCTTCTCTGACCCCGGCCTCTCTCTTTCTCCCCAGGGACCCCAAAACCTCTTGGGATGCCCAGGCAACATGAAGGTGGGGAGGGGGTGGCACGTGTCTAAGACCGTTGATGCGGTGTGTGTTTAGGACAGATGCAGTCTAGTCTTTCCTTGTGTCTGCTGTCATCCCTCTCTCTGAAAAAAATCTGCTCATCTTCAGCATAACAACTGGTCAACATGCCTGCTAATGTTTATATTTTGTCAACACAAACATAGCTGATATTTATATTTTGACTAATATGGTGTGTTGTCATGAGTTTTGGAGAAAAAGAACCTCATAATGGATATTTCTCATTCAAACTATTTCACTATTGAATAAAAACAAAATAGGACTACTAATGTCTAGGTATATCTTGCAGATTTTAGCATCAATCACTATCACAGAGCAGGCCTCAGGAAAGTCTGCAGCGATTTTCAGGCTTTTTAGATCATATCTGTGTGGCCACTGATAACAGGCTGCACCTGAATAACAAAGAGATGCAGGCCTGAACTCAATCAGTCTCGGGTTTAAGAGCAATAGATGTTGTGAATTTCCGATTTAGGTTGTTCTTGTACCCCAGACAGTATTATCGCTTTTTATCCTGCTGCCGTAGCCGTCCGGATTGTGCGCGGGGTGCGGGGCGAGGAGCGCGCGCTGCGTTTATCAGCGTGTTGACAGTCGAGCAGCCGCGTGCGTTCAGCGCATTATCAAGAGCGCGCGCGTGTATTTTTGCCATTAGTAACGCCTGGCCATGTCTGCAAAAGATGCAATTTACATAATAAAATCATTTCTGTACTACACCGAGGCACCGATTTATTTCAAACGAATATGTATATGTGGAGGTAGAACGAAAATATCAAAGGGGGCATTTAAATGCCCTTTTAATTGTGTGGTGCGTATTTAACACAATTTAAAATTATACAGATGGGATAACACGTTTTTAATTTAAATTGTAAAAATAATAATAGTAGTTTAATGTGTTGTATACATATGCAAAGCATTGCATATTTAATATCTGCTTTTCTAAATTCAAATAATCCATTAGTTTAAGCATCTGTTGTATTTGGATCATATTTATTTATAGGCTACGACAACGAAATTATTCGAATTCATTTATTAAAAAATATTCATCAATTGTAATTTCCTGTCGTTTTTCTAAGTTGCTTCTTATGTTTTCTATTTGCTAATGATAGCATATTTTATCTCGTCTGGAAAATTTTGATAGACTAGGCAATAATAATAATAATGATAATAATAATAATAATAATAATAATAATAATAGCCCAATAAAAGTAATAATCTAAAACTATATATTTTATTTGAGACTCATATGAGGCTTCTCGACTTTATTATCTAAACTTTGCTTCTTATTTTATAATTAGGCTAGTTAATTCTTTAATAGAAAAATATATTTTACGTTAAATGTATTTCCGTTGAGGTCGTAGTAGGCCTAGGGGTGTCAGGTGAAAGCGTGTACTGTGACGTAGGCTATATAGCCTTTAAGAGCAAGGCATCGTTCATCTCCACCTTAGTGCATAACTGCAATTTCTAAATATTTATATCACTTTAAACGAAAATGTGCAACTGCTTCGTTTTTAAACAAATCTGAAGTCGTCACGAGAACAAATGTGAAGTGTGGACAAACTAAATACGTCTCAAAGGTTTGTAAGTCATATACGAACAACAAAAAAATTAACCGTAGCTGTGTGTAGATGTATTAAAGCGTAAAATGCAACACCAGCAATGTCGTCGCGTGGTGTCTGAATGACTGTCAAAGTGATTAATATTTGCTTTTATTGTCTTCACAGTTGTGTGTTTCGTCGACAGAAATCTAGCCTGAGGGACAGAGCCTCATCCCAGACCCGGTTTGCCTTTCTTTTGTGAGTAAAATTCATCATTAGTCATAAATAAATAGGTAAACTTTGACCCCTCTAAACATCTGCGCCACGTGCCCAGAGCAGATAGCTGATTTATTACTGCTAGTGTGAAGGGGACATGATTTGAATGTCAGGAGCATGACGCTGGGCCTTATGCTGTGGTGTTTGTGCTGTTCTCTCGTTTAAAATGTCAATTAAAAGGTTGCAACAAACCCTATTGATACCCAGCTAAATTAAAGGGTTTGTTGCAAAAAGACCCTTGAGCTTTACTTTAAAACTACAATGCTGTCAGAAATTGTGAAGTGGTGAATTATTATTATTATATTCTGGTACTGGTGTGTTATATTCAAATCTTTTAATCCAATACTCACTATGTAGCATTTGCATATCACACTTCAGCGCATGTAATGATGGTTTGTGTTGTGAAATGTAGGTCATAACGCAACCTTTGCAGTTTTTGCCTCCGAGCATTTTTGCCGAGCATTGTCACTAAATATAATCTCCTGGTTTGGGAGAGATACTGCCATGTCTTTTGTAAATGGTTAGAGTATGCGTATTAGGCCCTGTGTTTATTTCAGTGTAATGAATATTCGATGGTCTGCTTAAGTGTTCGCTATGCATAAGGGGATTATCTGCTTCCATGACATTGCTGGGTATCAGATAGGGAATGGCAGTGTGATGGTGCAGGGTGTTATTTTATTGTGCACTAATATGAAAGCACAGTTGCAGTGACTGTACTGAAGATGACTTTGTCCTGTCGACCGGGCGCTCAGGTGAGTGCTGCTGTTGGCTTCTCTCTTGGCATTCACCGCGTGCCTTAATTGTATTGAAATTAAATCAAGGTCCACTGTGAACACAAAGAGCAAAAACCCAAGTTTCCGAATGTCATCCGGCTTGTCTTTTCCTAAAGAACTCTTTTCGCTCCTCTTCATCACGGCTAACGGTTCGGGCGTCCAGCTTGTCTGTATTTGGTCCCTATGCAGTCTGCACATCCTGTTCTTGTCCTTCAGTACAATACCACGTTTCTGTACTCATCTAAAATCCCTTTCTTCTCACCTGTCCTCCTCCTCCTCCTGCATCTGATGTGGGCTTTGCTGGTGTTAGTGCAGTCCAAACCAGAACTCCTAATCGCACACACACACACGCACTCATGCACAATCACACATCTTTCCGAGGATTCTCCCTGCTTGTGCGGTTTTAAATCCTCCTTTCCGTCGGCCTAGATGTGTAGTGAGAACAAAACATACATGACAACGCAACACACTGTTTCTTGTGATCATATTTTACACACAAAAACATCCAGAAGGACCTCCACATTTCTATGTATATCACGAATGCATGACCTGAGAGAGAGATAGAGAAGACAGCGAGAGAGATAAAGAGAATCTACCTTTTGTTGTACCCGTTCTGCAAGAAGCACCTGCCTTCTGTTTCATTCCAGCAGACCTTTTCCCTCTACCGGCCAAACAAAGAGGACCAGCAAAGCTGAGCGTGAGGGATGTGCGAAGATGCAAAGCTATGCACTGCTCTCTTGCTCGTCCATTCAGCACGTCCACCGCCATGATGAGACTGCTGCCAGCATCGCAATGTAAAGCTAGCGCTTCCCTATGACAGTCTGTTCTCTGCCTCTCTCACCCCCCCCCCCTCTCTCTCTCTCTGTCTTTTATTTCTCTCTCTCTCTCTAACACCGTACACGCACCTATACGGCAAGTAAAAACAAGTACAGTTAAAAACACAACACACAAATGAGTGGAAGCTGACCACAAATATATGCATACAAGGAAATGTACATGTATTTACAAAAATAATAACATTCCAGAATAAAAAAAGCATCAGATCACATACAAGAATTACCCAGAAATATTGTCTATCTCTGCAAAACTACTAACATTATCTTAAGCTTCGTTCTTTTTCCTCGCCCTAGTGCAGAAGATACACAAGCGTATATCCTGTTTTTTTTCTCCTGTTCTCTTAGTTCCAACAGTTCTCGCTATTCTCCATCCAAGGGTGAACAGGGGGTCCTGCTGAAGCTCTCTGCCCCAGCTGAGGCTCCTCTTCCAGGGTTGCAAGGGGTGATATTCAGGGGGTTTGGGGTGAATGGGATTTAGGGGAAAAAGGTAGGCAGGTTGGAAGGTTTTCATGCATGCAGGAAGGGAAAATCAGGTGCTGGGATGCCGCAGTTGTAAAAAAACAAAATACAGAAGAAAAAAAAAAAACAGAGGAGTATTCTCCTCGTGCCCTTCAGCGTGAGAAAATCCAACTGTGCGCGACACTAAAAAAATGATGCGTAAAAAACGAAAAGCTGAAAATGCGCATATACATATATAAACACATCATATATGTATACATATCCAGAGGAAGAGGGAAGGAGCAGGTATGCAAGGGATGAGCGGTTCACACACACGGACACACACACACTGCGCTGCGCACACGCTCGGGCTACAATTTATGCTCTCCGTTTGACACCACCCCCACCTCCCTGGGCACATACATACGCGAGCACACACACACACACACACACACACACACACACACACACACACACACACGTGCGTGTAACGTCCCAGCTGATCGTGGTAGAGAGATTAGATTGTGGGGACAGCTGGCAGGGATTACACACGCAGGGGGTTGACTGAGCAGGGGAGGGGAGACCCTCTCTGACCAATATGTATATACACACACGCACTCATATCACCTCACCATAAATTTCACGAGGAAAGTGTGCAGCATCATGTTTACCTCCAAACACACTGAGATCACCGATAAATGCATGGTATATTTGGAAAGAAGGTGAACGCACACGCATATCCTAATGAGACATGCACAAATAGAGTGCATCTAAACATCGAGGGTTAATGTATGGTAATACATACTGACTGCTAGGGGGTGGCGGGGTGACACAGTTGACCTTTGACCCTGTACCACTCCATCTTTTCAGGGTGATCAGCTGATTGCAAAAGGGGGGTCCGTGGGGAGGCAACCCAATATGCTCTTTTCTGACACACGCATGCAGACGATACATCATGCATGATATAACACGAGCCGCTGCTTCACTAATGCGCAATATCGCTGCAAATCAGTAGAACGGGGGATTTCAGATGCGAATTTATTTATTTTTTTCTTAAAATCGGTTTCTCCTCATATTTGTCCGCAGCGCACATGATAGCGTTAAATCTGGAAGCGTTTCAAAGCGTGAAACCCCAGTGAACTAGCTGTACAGAAGGGATCAATACTGTTTAGTCTTGGATTTTGAACAGCGTTTGAACTATATCTGACATTTAAATCAATTCTATGCTTCAGCATTTTCTGTTGCAGAAAGCTGTGGTCTGTTTGTGTGGAGAAATGATCATCTTAAGCAATATCACGCAGAATAGGCACAGAGTTTGTTTAATTAGAATTTTTATGAGTAGAATGAAGATTAAGTGTTGCTAAAATATTGCATTGTTATAAATAAATGCATATAAATGACTTTTTGTAGATTAATTAAACAGCGCACATTGATGTTTGAGCCAGAGCGACATTTTCAATTTTAATGGAGCGAAAACATTAAAGAGAATATTGTGTGCGCGTAAACATCTACAACTGTCATTAAAACTGAGTTTGTGTGGGTGTAGCACACTGAAAATGTGTCCTTGCTCTATTTATGTCTTTGGCAATGTGAGGATATACCTGGATTATTGCATATTTTTGCATTTTATGTGTGTGTGTGTGTGTGTGTGCGCCCCAGGCAAATCAAATAGAAATGAGTGTATGTAAATGGAAGAGATTAGGGCCAGTGTGTGTGTGTGTGTGTGTGTGTGTGTGTGTGTGTGTGTGTGTGTGTGTGTGTGTGTCAGCACTAGCCTAGCCTGCATTCCTCCTAGCAATAGCGTCCTCTGAGTGCACTTTAATCTGTAATCTGACAGATTAGCAAATAGGAGCGTTTGAGCTGGATTATCGCCTCATTACAAATGACGAGCATCCCAGGACCTGCTCCTTATGTGTGTGTGTTGCGTATATGTGTTGGTATATTCTATATTCTTTGTGCTTGGTGCTTTCTTGTGGTAAGAGATTAATTTAAATGCACTTTATTGCTTCGGTGTTTCTTTAAAAATGATTCTACATTCATTGCGTTAAGCTAACATTTGATTGAAGGATCGAAGGATGTTTTCTTTTTTCTGAAACTAATTCGACAGATTTTAAGTAATCTATTTTTACTTTTTTTTTTTTTGTAACATCACAGTTTTTTTTCTTTTTTTTTTAACAGCAAAAGAGACAGATTTTCATCGAAAGAATTAATATTATTTTATGTAATCCCAGAGTTCATATTGTGTATGTCAGCATTAGATTAAAAACTCCATCAAAAAAAGAAATAAATAAACAAAAACAAAGCAACCAGATGTTCTGTAAAGCGGTCGGTCTTTGCGCTGCATCATTTTAAAGAGGTCACATAACAGATGGGTCGCTAAAACGTCCTCACCGGCAAGCCGAAACGGGACATTTACAAGATTACAAAGACTAAAGCTAAATGAGTTTAAAACCTAAACCTGCAGTATTTAAGGGTGAAAGATCACTATTCTAAACTAATGCATGCTACAGTGTGCAATTGGGGAAAAGGAAAGCGGAGCACAGATTCACATTGACGTGCATTTTTTTTTTCTTCTGTGCTTCTGCTTTAAAGGTATATGGGTATAATGCTGAGTTGGCCATGTGTCTCAGGAGTGTGTGTGTATGTGTGTGTGCCTATGGGCTATGTACAGATGTGTGTGTAAGCAAGCACTGATGCGTGTGTGTCTGTGCAGAAAGCTTGGTCGGTCGTTCAGTAAATCTGGCAGCATGTGCTATTTTGTTTGCTGCTTCACTAACATGCATGCACAAAAATAAAATACATGTACAATGCACAGATAAATGCAAAAAGGGCAATTTGTTATTGAATTGGCACATTTAAGATAACATTCCTGCAAGTATTTATTTGCTGTGGTTTTTAAAATGTTGTCTACAAATTGTTCTAAAAGATTACATTTAAATCAATTCTATGCTTCAGCATTCTGTTGCAGAGAGCTGTATTTTTTTTGTGCGGATAAATGATCTCAAACTGTATCATGCAGAATTTGCACAGAGTTTGATTAATTCGAATTTTTATGAGTAGAATGAAAATTAAAGTGTTGCTAAAATATTTCATTGTTTTAAATAAATGCATATAAATTACTTTTTTTTAGATTAATTAAACAGTACATGCTCAGAGTCAGAGTGATATTTTTTATTTTAATAGAGAGAAAACGAGAATATTTGCATATATAAATAAATATATAAAGCATATAAAATATAAATATAGATGCATATAAAATGCACCAATAAATGCAAAAAAGGGCAATTCAATCATTCATTTTTTTCTTTTCGGCTTAGTCCCTTTATTAATCCGGGGTCGCTGCAGTGGAACGTACCACCAACTTATCCAGCACATGTTTTAACAAGCGGATGCACTTCCAGCTGCAACCCATTGCTGGAAAAAATCCACACACACTCATTCACACTCATACACTATGGACAATTTAGCCTACCCAATTCACCTGTACCGCATGTCTTTGGACTGTGGGGGAAACCGACGCACCCAGAGGAAACCCACGCGAACGCAGGGAGAACATGCAAACTCCACACAGAAACGCCAACTGATCCAGCCGAGGCTCGAACCAGCGACCTTCTTGTTTTGAGGCAACAGCACTACCTACTGTGCCACTGCGTCACCTAAAGGGCAATTCACATATTCATTTTATTCTTTTTAGCTTAGTCCCTTTGTTAATCAGGGGTCGCCACAGCGGAATGAACCGCCAAATTATCCAGCATATGTTTTACGTAGCGGATGCCCTTCCAGCCACAACCCATCACTGGGAAACACCCATACACTCTTACATTCACACTTATACACTAAGTCGCCAATTTAGCTTATTCAATTCACCTGTACCGCATGTCTTTGGACTGTGGGGGAAACCGGAGCACCCGGTGGAAACCCACGCAAACACGGGGAGCGAAAAAGGGCAATTTGTTATTGAATTATCACATTAAAGTTAAAAATTCTGTATTTGTTTGCTTTTATGTTGTTTAAAATGTTGTCTATATATTATTGTTCTGAAATAATACATTTTGAAGAATGGTAAATCTTTTCCTTTAAAATACATTTTAAATATCTGCAACAAAAAGTAATGACATGAAAATCTTTTCATTTATTAATGTCCATATTGTACTGAGCATGTATGACTTTAACTCTTCAGTGGACCCTAATTGAAAATAAATTGGTTAACATTTAAACAAAAATTGAGAAAATATAATAATAATTATAATTGTAATTATAATATATATATATATACACACACACACACACACACACACACACACACACACACACACACACACACACACACATATCTATATATATATATATATATATATATATATATATATATATATATATACACATGTATGCAACAATCATATAAATCACAAATTAAGAAGGCAGTTAAACTAAATGTGAGAGTCCTGGCATAATTTATTTGTCCTCGTTCCAAACTGCTGTGATTTTTCACTCTCTAATGAAATGTAATATATTTATTAAATATGTTTTTATTTAAAGAATGTTTTTAAAGTTTCTACAACAACAAAAAAAAACAATTTCTTGCTAAATATTCTCAATGAATAGAGAACATAGACATGTTTTGAAAAAAAAAAAAAAACATCTGAAAGTGATAATCAAGTTTAAATTTACCCTTGTCTTGTTTTCATTCTTCTGTGGACCACTTAAGATATTAGAGAAGTTTTTTTTTGTTTTCTGTAACAAAAATAGTTATTACATCCTTCACCCAAAAAACTAGGGCATAATGTACTGTAGTTAGTATGAAGAAAGTTACTTTATTATTAATATTTTAATTTTTTACATATGTTTTGAACTTTAACTGTTTAAAAGTTGATGATTTATCATGTCCTCGCCGAGCAGTTTACTAACCCTCACATCATATTAAACCTGTATTACTTTTGTGGATTTTGAGAAAGTATTAAAATAAATTGTTTTCCATAACACATTTTTGCAGTGTCTTATATTTGGTTCCACAGAAGAAAGTCAATCAAACAGTTCTGGAACAGCATAATGTTCATTTGTGAGTATGCTGTGCCTATAACAGCATTTGTGAATATTCAATCAGAAGATGCTCAAATATTTCCTCTTATTACATCTCTTAAAATATTATTTCACTAGATGGAAAAGGTATGTCATCAAAGCCTTAATGCGTCATAGATGTACTATAAACTCATTGTGTTTGTATATGGCGGTACAGTACATGATGCTGGTTGTGGCAGTGCGCAGTGCAGTCTCCAGTGTACAGCTGAAAGCATGAGCTCTCGGTCATCATGAGCGCTTCATTGTGGATGGATCGATGCCCTGCTCTCCCCCTGGGTCACTGCTGTCCTCCAGTGCCCTTAATATTAGTGGCAATTTCATTAGCTCTGACCACATTGCTCTGATAGAGGCCGACAGGGCTTTTTTTTTTTTTTTTTAGGACTTGCTGATTAGGTAGAATCACAGAATTGATATCACATCCAGAGGAGCTCAATTTAGCATGTTCCTCATACCATCAGATCATTATTGGTGTCTTTATAGTCACACCTCTGGAAAATTGCATTCGGGATGGGATCTTTTATTTTTGGAAGCTTGTTGGAATATAACGATGCTCCTAGACCCTAAAACATGACTAATTCCCCCAAAAAAGGGATGGGAACTTCTCATTCTGTCTCAGTTTCTCTCTCCCTCCCTCTTTTCTCAATACGCCCCAATAGTCAGCCCAGCAACAGCACACAGAAGCTCCCAAAAGCAACCCCCCTCTCGCCGCCTCTGCATCCAGTGACCCAGTTTCCACCCCCTCTCTAAAACAAATCACTCCATGACCCACTTCTTGGTTTCGCACCACTTTAACGTGCGCATGTGCTTCACAAAATTATGCATCTGTCTTCGCTCTGAGCTTCAGAGGCATTTCATCTGTGCGTTTGGTTACGGAAAAATACTGCTGGCAGTCTAAAATCCCCCACATTAATAATAAACGCACTGAGAACCGGAGGATTTTCTGCTTTCCGTATGTAACATCAGTATGTCTGATTATGGTAGGAGAGTCCTTCAAGGTCAGACTTGCCTTGTGTCCATCCATAAACATAATTCTTTTTTTAATAGCAATTATTTTAATCTGCCGCTTTTTGTGGTACATTTAGGGATAAGTGCGCGATTCGTAATTAAAGTACGTTGTCAACGGCTGAATTATTTTCTGATTAATGTATGTGATAATGCACGTACTGCTGATAATAAGAACATGTCAGTGAGACTGTCAGAGGCGGCAACAGGAAGGCAAATCAATTTTGCGGCCTATTTAAGCAGAGAGACGAATGGTAATTTTTAATAATCAGCTACGCTCAGACGGAGGGCCGCACATACAAACAAACTTGAGTTTATAAGGATTAATAGGTAAACATTTGTAATGTTTTAATAGAAGTGTTTTCCTGCGAAGGCATCTGCATGCTGACAGGCTCTTGAGTGGAGTTTATTTTAAATGAGCAGTGGGCCACGGACATCCTTACAAATCTCTGACTCAGAGGTGCATCGTTTAGAAAAAACTTGTGGAAATAGCGTCATTAATTAATGCAGTGGTGTAAGTGTGTGTGTGCCGCAGTAAATGAAAGGCAGGGGAGATCAGATTGACCCTGACTGACTGGTGTCAGGATCCACATAACGCCAATTAATTTTCCTGGGTTAACTTGCTCCACCTCTTCTCTTGCTGTTTTTTTTTTTCTTCTCTAGATTTATTGGGAATTTCAGGAGAGAATAAAAAATCAATTTACTGTACGTCAGGCACTAGTAGAAATCCAGTAGTAATCCAGTCATGTTTGCTGCCTTAAATATCAGTATTTAAATGTTCTTTTTGTAATTAAAACACGAGCCATAATAGCTTTTATATGTGAGAAATTGATTAAACTATATTTTTAACCAATTATAAATGATCAAAAAGAAACTTGATTGTATAAAATAATCAAGTCTCTAGAATAGGGCCGAGCGATTTGGCCTAAAATCAAAATCTCAATTAATTAAACGTCTTAACTTGATTACGATTAATGAACTATTATTTTATTTATTTTATTTTCTTGCCCTTTATAGTTCACTGGTTCACACAGGTTTTGTACTGTTAGTGTGTTATTGAAAGATTTCTGAATAAGGGTGCATTATATGATGTTAAAATAATTGAAGGGAACACACACTATCTACAATATATGATTATTTATTAAACATCAACATTGAACAACTGAAATTAAAACACACATTGTTTAAAACAAACAGTCACTTTTTTCCATATAAAAAAAGTGAACAAATAACTTGCACTTTTAGAAACAAAATGAATTATTTTATGTTTTTAAAAGTAGAAAATAAGCAGTATCTCTTCCTAATAAAGTAACTCTTGTATATCCTGGATATTCATTCATTCATTTTCTTTTTGGCTTAGTCCCTTTATTAATCTGGGGTCGCCACAGTGCAATGAACTGCCAACTTATCCAGCACTTTTTTATTTTGTTGAAATATTATTGTTTTCAATCTAGTACTGCCCTTTCAAAATTATAAATAACAGAACATGGCTGCATATATAATATAAAATAATATAATATAATACAGTTTCTAAATGTAATTATGACAAAAAGGTAATACTTATTTAGATATATATTATACATGTTGAGCAATGCATGTTCATGAGTATGGTGTTACTGCAATTTATGCACTTCTTCCTCACAAACACCCGAGAAGAAACTAAATATTAGCACTTTATCACATGTATTGTAGCAGACCTTATTGAGTCCACAATTACTATAAAGTCATATATATATATATATATATATATATATATATATATATATATATATATATATATATATATATATATATATACATACATACATACATACATACATACATACATATACATATATATATATATATATATATATATATATATATATATATATATATATATATATATATATATATATATATATGATAGTTTGTGTCCTATGACCTTTGCCATGTAAATTGAACTGAATGTCCATGCAATTTGAAATATCTCTTACGGTAGGTGCATTCAGGGGTTGAATATGTGTATTTATTATAAAAATGCGTTATGGATTTCATGATGCAAACCACAAAAGTGATCTAATTTAAATTAAATTAGCATAATAATTGTTTTCAACATTAATAATTATAGGGTAACACTTTACAATAGTCTATTAGTTAACAATGCAGTGAGCAATATAGCAAAATTATTTATTAATCTATATAACAATGAAGATATAGCTGTTTATAGTTCATGAACTCAAATCTACCAATTGTTTGCTAACATAAAATATTATAAATATTTTACATGTTCATGCCAGATTCTGACCATGCCATTTGAATATCCCAGCTCAAATCAAGATTCATCAAACCAAGCAGCCTTTTTCCAACCTTCTGTTGTTCAGTTTTGGTAAGGCCTTGTGAATTGTCGTTTCAGTTAGTTGTTGTGTTTTTCTTCTGCTGCTGTAGCTCCTCTGCTTCAAGGTTTGATATGTTCAGAGATGCTTTTCTGTAGACCTCTGTTCATTCATTCATTCTCTTTACAGCTTAGTCCCATTATTAATCTGGGGTCGCCACAGTGGAATGAACCACCAACTTATCCAACTTGTGTTTTTACACAGCGGATGGCCTTCCAGCTGCAACCAATCACTGGGAAAAACCCATACACTCCCATTCACACAAATACACTCGAATAATTTAGCCTACCCAATTCACCTAGCACCGGAGGAAACCCACGCTAACACGGGGAGAACATGCAAACTCCTCACAGAAATGCCAACTGACCCAGCCAAGACTCGAACCAGCGACATTCTTGCTGTGAGCCGCAGACCTCTGTTGTAACAAGTAATTTCACTCTCCTGCTCACTGAAAACTTTTTTGGACCATTCTCTGTCATTTCTGGAGACAGCCGTGCATTAAAATATTTGTAGATTAACAATTTCAGAAATAGACCAGATTGTCTGGCACCAACAATCATACCATGTTTAAAATATTTAATTTACCTTTTTTACCCTTTCTGATGTGTGCAGTGTGATTGGGTGATTAGATTTTTATTTTGATTAGCTGTTTTGCTGGTATATACTGTATTCAGTGTAAGAGAGCACATCCTAAAACAACCACGCTTGTGTGAATTTTTATCAATTTTGCTTATGCATTTCACAGCGCCCCCACAGTGCTTCCTCTGTTTTGTGCAGCTTGCTTACAGTGAAAGGCCTATAGGAATCATTAAAAGCCTACAGCCACAAGAGCGGGTGGAAACGGATGACTATGAGGGGAGGGAGGAAGGGAGGCCAGTGGCACGTGTCCAGATTAAACGTAATCCCAGCACAGGATGCCAAACAAGGCTTCAGGTGAGAAAGGAGCTTCAGCAGGTGGGGTTTGTGGAAGGACAGGTGGTCAGGAAGACAAGAGAAGGAAGAGAGAGTGAGGGAGGAGCTGTGCACTGATTTGCCCTACAGTATAATAATACCCTCTCTGGAATGGGAATAAAAGACAGGTTGAACTGTATAATTGTCATTGCATGCATGGTAATGCGGGGGTGTAATGCTTGATCATTTTAAAATGATCAGAATGGGAAAGTACATAGAAATATTAAAAGGAGGGTAAAAGAAGAAGCTGTGTTCTGAAGGACCGTATACCCACCTAAATATAAACATCTCTGTAAACAAAGTAATAAGTTGTTTCTTCCGGAGCGCAATGCTACTCGTGACGCAGGCTTTCTGTTTGTTTTAGTGTTTGTAGTTTGTAGTGTTTGGATGTGGATTTTTTTTTTTTTTAAGTAGGATGTTTTAAATACTTGTGTAAGTGTATTTATGTTTTGTTGTTGTGTGTGAGCCTATGTCTAAAGACAATTTTTTTTAACCTCTGTGAGGTAGACAAAGTTTATTGAATTGAATTGAAAATGTATAAAGTAATTATAATGTAGATGTGCCCTGTATAATACAATTAAAACATATACATATAAATGCATACAGCTGCTGCTCGAAAGTTTACATAACCCTTGAAGAATCTGTTTGAATGTGAATAATTTTAACAAAATAAGAAGGATGATACAAGATGCATGTTATTTTTTTTTTTATTTACTACTGTCCTGAGTAAGATGTTTTACATGTTTACATGTACTAAAAACATAACTGAAATCATTAAAATAACCTGCTGCAACTTTATTATAGTATATTATATTATTTTATATTGAACATGCAATTATGTTCTGTTTTTTTGAAAGTCAAATCTAGATTGAAAACAATGATACTTTAACAAAATAAGTGCTTCATATTTAAAAGTTTTCACCCCTCAGCCCTTAATGTGTCATATTTCCTTTTGGAACATCAGTGAGGGTTTAAACCTTTTTTAAAAGTTGTGTTTGAGTCCCTCAACCATCCCCAGAATGAAAAGACAGTCATATAATCTGCAGAAGATTCAGAAAAACTGAAGAATTTGCAGGATATGTAGGATTTTTCTGAAGAACAGCAGTCTCTCCACACCAGCACCAGTGTGCAGCATCCACTTGGATGGTGCGACGACAGCCACTGGACAACAGCACCAGTGCTCTCACCACACACCAGTTATAGATGGCGTGGAGAGACAGTGATGGAGCCAATTTGGTGGATGGGGATGATTGGGAGGCCATGATGGGCAAGGGCCGATGGAGGGAATTTGGCCAGGACACCAGGGTTACACCCTAACTCTTTACGAGAAGTGCCATGGGATTTTTTTAATGACCACAGAGAGTCAGGACCTTGGTTTATCGTCTCGTCCGAAAGACGGAAGCTATGTTTTTAGTAAATGTTAACATTATGTAAAATATCTTACTCGGGATAGTACTAAATAAAAAAAAAAACATGCATCTTGTGTTAAACCCTCACTGATGTTCCAGAAGGAAATATGAGGCATTAAGGGCTGAGGGGTGAAAACTTATTAACATGATGTTCATTTTTTTTCTTATTTTGTTAAAGTATCATTGTTTTCAATCTAGATTTGACTTTCAAAATAACGAAACAAAATTGCATGTTCAATATATTATAGTATAATATCATTCATTCATTTTCTTTTCGGCTTAGTCCCTTTATTAATCAGGGGTCGCCACAGCGGAATGAACCGCCAACTTCTCCAGCATATGTTTTACACAGCAGATGCCCTTCCAGCCGCAACCCATCACTGGGAAACACATTCATTCACACACTCCTACACTTCGGTCAATTTTAGCATACCCAATTCACCTGTACCACATGTCTTTGGACTTGTGGGGGAAACCGGAGCATATTATATTATGGTGGCGCAGTGGTAACATGTTCGCCTCACAGCAAGAAGGTCGCTGGTTCGAACCTCGGCTTGGTCAGTTGGCATTTCTGTGCAGAGCTTAGATGTTCCCCCCCGTGTTCATGTGGGTTTCCTCCGGGTGCTCCGGTTTCCCCCACAAGTCCAAAGACATGCGCTATAGATGAATTGGGTAAGCTAAATTTTTCTGTAGTGTATGTGTGTGAATGAAAATGTATGGGTGTTTCCCAGTGATGGGTTTCAGCTGGAAGGGCATCTGCTGTGTAAAACATATGCTGGATAAGTTGGCAGTTCATTCCGCTGTGGCGACCCCAGATTAATAAAAGGACTAAGCTGAAAAGAAAATGAATGAATGAATAATATAATATAATATTATATAATAAGTTACTCCAGTTCCTAAATGTAATTATGACAGTTTACATTTAACAAAAAGGTAAGACTTGTTTAAGTATATAATACATGTTGAGCAATGCATGTTCATGAGTATGGTGTTACTGCAACTTATGCACTTCTTCCCCTCAAACACCTAAAAAAAAAAAAATAAATATTGGCACTTTATCACATGTATTTTAGCTCACCTTATTGAGTGCACAATGACTACAAGGTACATTTTTTTTTTTTTTTTATGTCCTGTCAAGTGACAAATAGTGTTCATTTGTGTCCTATGACCTATTCCATGTCCTTCGAACTGAATATTCAAACCATGCAATTTAAAATATCACTTAAGAAGGCCAGTGTTTAATTCATGAGGCATTTTTAGGGATGCAAATATGCCATAGAATGAAACAAAGAGAAAAAAAAGTGACATACTGACACAAGTCTCTGAAGTCTGTGCATGTGGGATTATGGGGAGGCTGTAATCTGACCATCCCATGTGGGGTAAGAGTGTCTTACTCTAGGCTGCTCCGGGGTAAAAACAGCAAGGGTGGAGGGGGAGGGGAGGATGATATCTGCTAACCAGTTAACGAGTTCACCAGCTAATCCTGAAGTGGGATTGGGTGGATGCAGGCCTGGATTGGACACAGTGGCTGCAGTGTGACCTTCACGGACACACTGTCCATAGATTTCTGAGTGAGTGAAGGGGGGAAGAAGAAAAAAAAAAAGGATTTCTTTAGTGGTGACGCAGAATCGTGATTTATTATTTTAATTAAGCATCTCACTCGAGTGAGACCAGCAAAGCCACAATTATGCTAAAACACCCAACAGTCGACTGCCTCTTTTCTTTCTCATGTTAATCAGAAAGAGAAGTGTGTGTATATGGCATAAGCAGTCAAAACTTAACAACACTCTCAGCTGAGGCAAAGATGCCATCGCAAAACTAATCAATGTTTAAAACTAACCCATCAAACCTGGCGCCAAAAACACAAGGCCAATCCCTTCAGAAAAGGCCTTAATTAATCTCTGAACTCATCCCGTGAATCCATTGATCACTTGCGCTCTCCTTTTCTGTCTCTGAATATCCAGCATTTCACCTTCGCTCATTCTGAATCTACAGTAATCTGTCATCCATATATTCAGCTCTACCGCACATTCTGACTCCTATGATCTGAAGCTTCAGCAGGTATTAGAGGCATCTGCCAAGAGAATAAATGTAAATGATCAGTCATTAATGGCCATCTAACAGTAACTAAGAGAAAATATAGTTGCAAATCACTCACACACACCTTTTTTGCTCCAATTCATGAGGCATCTACCTAACGGCAGCTTTGTTGCCATTTACAGAAACAGCAGTTCAGCATCCCTCCACCCACTCAGAGTTCACAGACCTCAGGAAAGAATTGCAAATACCTCCACTGAAAGACAATATTATGCACCAAAAGTCCTATCCAGTACTAATGATGGAAATCCACAGTTGTAAACTAGTGCAGTCCATCTTTATTCAAATAACCATTAAAGTGTCATTTCTTGTGTATCTTACAATGTGTTAGTTTATTTATATTTATTTAATCTTTATTTATTTAGACCAGAGATGCCCAAACTAGGGCTCATGGGCCAAGGTTGGCCCATGCTAACTTTTGATTTGGCCCACCATCCCATTTGAGAAGAGTAGGATGATGGGGAGGTGGTTGGGACGAAAATCTTTGACAGAGATTGTCATTTTAAATTTAATGTAACCTTTTGTTTGTTTGCTTTTGTAATTTGTTTTGTAAATGAAACTAATTTTTAAAAATGTAAATACTGTCATTCGACAGATAGAAGGCAATGCACAAGACATCGGCAAGCAAATCAATGCAAAGACAGGTTCAGCTTAGTGTATTTAGCATTGAATTCCATTGTGTTATTAATAGGATTGTTTATGTTTTTACTGTAGTAAGTTCATCATAAACATTTTCTAAATATACTGCATTAGTTAATATAATTTAAAGCAATGCTTTTTGTAGCTATTTTCAAAATTAGGAAATTAATTATGAAACTTTTATGTAAAATTGTTTTGTATATTTACCTTCGGCTCACAGCCCTCAAGTTTGGGTTTTCGCCCTTTATAAGAAAAAGTTTGGACACCCCTGATTTAGACAAATACCCTACATTTCACCATAATTTGTGGAAGACACCCACTCAAGAATCTAAGGATGTCCAGATCTGATCATGTGATCGGAAATCGGGTCTGATCACGCGATTTCAGACTTGATCGGAATCGGATGTTACCTCTCGATCAGGACTCGTACATTCTCATTATTTTAACACATCTATGCAGTGGCACAGAGTTACGCTCTTTCTTGACTTCACACAGAAATAGCAACACGTGCGGCATGACATCACTTTGTTGCAGAGACACTATTGGTTAAATGGCAGCAAAAAATAAAAAAAGGTAGAACACAAAAGGCGCTTGAAGCGGAAAGTGCAAGTATGTGGTAAATGGGATACAGCTGCGGATATGCACATTAATAAGACGTTAAGACGTTATTAAAATACAATTAATGGGAAATTTAATAAATAATATAAATAATTCTCGTTAACTTCTGGCCACAACCATATCTAATATAGCAACAACCAGAATACATCTGGAGGTATTATAAAGTTGATGACAACAACATTGCCATAGCAAACTGTGAGATATGTAAACTTGGGATTGCAAGAGGTGAAGAATTTATGTTATTTATTACTTGATTGTTCAAGCTACCTCACAGAAGTGCTCTGTTTGTTAACACAGTTGTTGAATGTTAGAATAAGGTGAATTTAAATAAAAAATAAGGAACATCCTGAATCGGTTTCTTCGCTCTTCTTTACTCTTTTATTTTATTTATTTTTTTTTATGTATTATAGAAGTAGGTCTCGAGGGGAAAAAAATCGCATCGGGATCATCCCTACAACAATCTACAAATCTTGTGGTGCAAGAATCATATGGTGACATTTTAAAAGACTGAGGATCCCAATGCAATCTTTTAAATCTTTATTTGTATCCATTAACAAGATTTGAACTTTTACCTATTGTCCATATGCACAGGACATAATGTTGCATTTTTACATAAAAATCTCTTACGCTGGATGACGATGAAGCATTACTTCACTCATATTTTGATTAAGTAGAAACTTGAATTTAATATGCTCTCTGTGTATATAAAACCACTTTTGTAAATGTAATTTAATCTAGAATGGGACATCTCGTCTTTGTCCATATCAGATAAAACCATTGAATAAACATTACAAAGATTAGAAAGAAGCAAGACAGTGAATCTGATGTGGAGTTTAAAAACAGTACCGCAATTGTAATCCTATCTGTCTGTTTAACCATCAGTATATCACAGCCTCCATTAAGCAGTGGTTTCCTCGTGTTTTATTTTAGCAATGTTGCTTTCCTGTCTGCATTTGGTTATAATTATATCTCATTTGCAAGGCAATTTCAAAGCCTCTCTTTCTGCCCTTAACACCTCCATGGTGACACCATACCTACTCTTCTGCTCAGATAAGAGACTGTAATTTGACTGAAACTGAAAATAACAAACAAACAAAAAAAAGCCTTTATGTCTTACTTTCATCCCTCCAGTCTGAACGTGTACATAATACATTCTTTTTTCTATCTGTCTGACTATCTATCTATCTATCTATCTATCTATCTATCTATCTATCTATCTATCTATCTATCTATCTATCTATCTATCTATCCTGTTAACCATTTAATAATTTCATATATGGAACAGATTTATTCAGAAGCACAATATCAACTTAGATTGAATTTAATTGCTCTGTTATGACCTGCACTGATATATCTTCACAGTAATACAACTTCTTTATCTCACTCTGATGTTTTAAAGAAGATAAAGCGTCTGTTTTGTCAGTGTTTGGAGCCATGTGTCTTTATTTTGAGACATGCCATTAAATCCAATGGTGGTCTTTGTTAACCTTGTTTAATATTATAATAAACTATAAGAATAGGGGCAGCACGGTGGCGCAGTGGGTAGCACTCTCACCTTACAGCAAGAAGATCACTGGTTTGAGCCTCGGCTGGGTCAGTTGGTATTTCTGAGTGGAGTTTGCATGTTCGCGTGGGTTTCCTCCACAAGTCCAAAGACATGCGGTACAAGTGAATTGAGTAAGCTAAATTGGCCGTAGTGTATGTGTGTGAATTGAAGTGTATGGGTGTTTCCCTGTGATGGGTTGCAGCTGGAATAAAACATATGCTGCATAAATTGGTGTTTTATTCCAGATTAATGTAGGATTAATATAGGGATTAAGCCGAAAAGAAAATGAATGAATGACTGCAATAATAGATTTGGACTGAAGGTTGAAGCACCACATCAGCTTAAATTCAGTGAATTTACGGCTGTATTATGACCTGTATTGACAATTTTTGACAGTTTACCTCTCTTCCGTGGCACTGTGCTGAATTACATGAGCAATTTAACATTTTGAGAAAGCCAAAGCATGCTTTTTGACAGAGTTTGGAGGCAGTGTGTTTTATTTTGACACTTGCCAGCAAATAAAGCCACCACTGCAATGGAAAGAAGTAATGCACATGCACAGAAATAGCAGTAAGTGGTTTTGTCTCCTTTTTAGCACCTTAGTACTTTCCTTGGTTTCTTGTTAATTTTTCTGGCCAAATAATATATATTTATTATAATATATAATTGAAAAGGCTGTATTGTGACCTGTACTGGCAAATGACAACAATGCATTCGTTTCATCGCATTATCGAGTTCAACGTTTTAAGGATGGCAAAACTCTTTTTTTTCCTGATATTTGGAGGCAGTGCCTTTATTTTGACACTAGTCACTGAATAAAGCCACTACTGAAATGGAAGGAAATAATGCAAGTATTTACACGCGCAGAAATAGCAATAATCATGATGAATGGATTCCAGATGCTAATTTTAATGTATGCAGGCGCGCTCCTCCACGACAGTACACAGATGCAGTTTTGCTATGCCGGCAGACGTAGTGACGGGGGGTGCTGGAAGCTCATTTGCATGCCGAACTGCTATCTTAATGTGGATATTTATTTTAATTTAATTTCTTACCCGCACATACCGCACGGGAGGCTTTTGTGGCAAAGTCACATTAACCTCTGGCTAGTTAATATTCATCTGGCGAAGTCCCTCAGCACTTGATGAATATTCATGAGGTGGGCGCGGCTGTGCCCTCACTCCTCCTCCATGGCGCCCGCGCGGGCATGTTTATTTCCGCAAGCAGGAGCGCACGCGGCCACCATCCTCATCCTCATCACATTCTTCGTCCTGCAGCTCGGTCTGTGTGTGGTAGTCGCTCAGCTCGATATGGCAAACAAGAGCGTTTTGCCAACCAAAGAGCGCGCGCTGAAGGGCAGGGAAGAGAAAGTGGTCGTGGCAGGTAAATCCCTTCTCTCGTGAAATTCGGCTGCCACGAAGCGGGTGGTGTCGAGGGACACTGATGTAAAAGCAGGTGGATGTGACTCTTAATACGCTTGCATCTAGCTGTCCTGTGCTACATTACATCCGGGACATCGGTTGTTTAAAATACGACTTCCGCATTCAAGCAAATGCTTCGATAACTAAAATGCTGAAAAATGCCACGGTTATAGTCACTATTATCAATATAAACTAATATAAACGCACCTTCATATTGTGAAAGAAGCTTTATTGTTTGGTGTACTCTATATTTTTCTTATGAAAGAGACTTAGGTAACGTTAACTATATAAAACTACTATTTATAGTAGTTTAAATATACTAGTAACTAGTATTTATAATGCTATGTATTATAAAAGTCTTTTTTACAATTCAGTTATTTATGAGTTGTGAAGTTTTTATATTTGTAGTCATTAAAAGTACATTATAACATATAATTATTTATGGATAAGCTAGATACCAGCCTAATGGACTAAATAAGTCATCCAGTCTTAATTTGCTACTTTGTAATACAGTTGTTCTAATTTATTTTGTATTTATTTAAAATAAGATTCACATTAGCTTTATAGCTAGTTCTGGCACAACATGTCATGTTGTACATTGTCCTTGTAGCTACAAATACACTCGCCGGCCACTTTATTAGGCACACCTGTCCAACGGCTCATTAATGCAAATTTCTAATCAGCCAATCACATGGCAGCAACTCAATGCATTTTGGCATGTAGACATGGTCAAGAAGATTTGCTGCAGTTCAAACCGAGCATCAGAATGGGGAAGAAAGGTGATTTAAGTGACTTTGAACGCGGCATAGTTGTTGGTGCCAGACTGGCTGGTGGGAGAGATTTCAGAAACTGCTAATCTACTGGGATTTTCACGTACAATCATCTCTGGGGTTTACAGAGAATGGTCCGAAAAAGAGAAAATATTTAGTGAGCAGCAGTTCTGTGGACAAAAATGCCTTGTTGATGCCAGAGGTCAGAGGAGAATGGCCAGACTGGTTCCAGCTGATAGATAGGCAACAGTAACACAAATAACCACTCGTTACAACTGAGGTATGGTGAAGAGCATCTCTGAATGCACAACATGTTGCACCTTGAGGTGGATGGGGCTACAGCAGCAGAAGGCCACACCGGGTGCCACTCCTGTCAGCTAAAAACAGGAAACTGAGGCTACAATTCACACAGCCTCACCAAAATTGGACAATAGAACATTGGAAAAACGTTGCCTGGTCTGATAAGGCTTGATTTCTGCTGCGATATTCGACTGGTAGAGTCAGAATTTGGCATCAACAAAATTAAAGCATGGATCCATCCTGCCTTATATCAACAGTTCAGGCTGCTGGTGAAGGTTTAATGATGTGGGGAATATTTTCCTGGCACACTTTGGGCCCATTAATAACAAATGAGCATCTTGTCAACGCCACTGCCTACCTGAGCATTGTTGCTGACCATGTCCATCTCTTTATGACCACAGTGTACCCATATTCTGATTGCTACTTACAGCAGGGTAACACGGCATGTCATAAAGCGTGAAAAATTTCAAACTGGTTTCTTGAACATGACAAGGAGTTCACTGTACTCAAATGGCCTCCACAGTCACCAGAGTCAATCCAATAGAGCATCTTTGGGATGTGGTGGAACGGGAGATTCGCATCATGGATGTGCAGCTGACAAATCTGCAGCAACTGTGGGATGCTATCATGTCAATATGGAGCAAAATCTCTGAGGAATATTTCCAGTACCTTGTTGAATCTATGCCACAAAGGATTAAGGCAGTTCTGAAGGCAAAAGTGTGCCGGTACTAGTAAGTGGCCAGTGAGTGTAAATGAATTTGTTATTGTGATGTTTATCGATATTCGAAAGGGGTTTAAACAATCCTCCTATATTTACACAATTTTCGTTATATTAATGCCATTTTGTTTTAAGATATTTTTGGAAAATGTATTAAGTAAAATCTCCATATCATCAAAACTCTTTTCTTCATAGATTTATTTGTTTGCTTGAATTTAAAACGAGAGAGTAAAATTGTGAATAACTCCACACAAAACTACAGCATGTGTAATATTGCAAATAATTACTTTTAATAAGGGATTTGGATCCTATTTTAACGTCAGGCAATTTAAAAAAAGAGGCTTATTGTCTTTATATCAACCCAATATGACACACTATACCTACACACAGTCCTGTCCAAACAGTTTCCAAAAGATGATTTTCATCATAGGTGCCCTTTAATAATGTTGCAAACAAGTAGACTTTTTTCTATAGTATTTTTTCTATTTATTTTTTTATAATTGATATCATTAGACTGGTTCCCAATATTGTTCAAAATAAAATATCTTTTTTTGTGTTCAGCAGAAAAATAGAAATTCATAGAGGTTTAAAATCTCTCGTGGCTAAACAAAGTAACCCACTGTAATATAATCTACAGAAAATTTACTGTTATAAATTTAAATATTACTATGGGACCTAAAAAAAGTATTGAATTGTACAAATGAAACTGTAACAACACCTTAATTAAGGGCCAAAATACAGGAAAAAAATTGTATTGCAATTAGCGAAGATGTTTCTTTTAATTTCTATTGTGACTAGTAGTCACTAATGAAACTGAATGAGTGAAAAGTCTAATTTTGCATAATTCCTGTTTTTTTCATTAGTCTGGGATGCACAGAGTGTTGGCGTTTAGTGTGCTAGTGAAACCCACATTTATTTAGGGTTTTTTTTTTTACACATTCACTATGGTTAGATGAAAAGGGTCATAAAAAATGCATCAGTCCTTGGCTTACTTGGCAGGACTGAGTTCTTGTCTGTGTAGAGTAAAACTAGGCACAGTTGAGTTGTCTACTATGCTCCCAAGAATGGCTAAAGCATTCCTTTATGTAAAAAAAAAAATTATAGAAGCACCAAATCAGATGATTTTGTGCCTTCAGATATAACCATGACAGTTTTGCTGGCCTGGTGCATCCTGGGAGTTCTGGTGCCCTAGCAGTGTCCAGGGGCCCATCTGTGCATTATGCGCATGAAAGCTCCGCCCCCGTCATGCATTCCCGGCCCTTCTGTCGAAGCAGCTCGCTGTCACGGCATGGCGGAAGCTTCCGGGCCTCTGCGTCCATGGGGGGTGGAACAGGGTTTTGGGGAGGATGATCAAACCTTACCTGCTGTTGCCATGCTGGCACGGTTTTGGCCTAGAAAAGCCTGAGAAAATGACAATGTCATTTGTGCGTTCAAAAGTATTTATGTATCAAAATGTGTGCTTTATTTAATGGTTATATTTTGCTTTGATTGCAGTATGAGAGCAGAGCAGCTTGACGCATACCATGAAAATAATACTATATTCTGTATTGGAATGATATATGTATCTGCACTGCCTGACAAATGTCTCGTCGTCTATGCAAGTTTTAGGAACAACAAATAATAACTTGACTTGTAGTTGATCATTTGGTATCAGAAGTGGCTTATATGAAAGGCAAAGGCTTCTAGATTACGCTTATTTTACCAAAATAAAATATGATCATGCCTTGATTTTTAATTAATTAGGACAGTAAGGTCTGACTTTGCTTAGACAAAAGTCTTGTCACTTAACAGAAATAATGTACAGTACCGAATATAAAGTCATGGTGCAGTGGAAAATGAATTAAAATCGTGTATGACTCCCATGAGCTTGGAGGACTGCATCCATACATCTCTGCCATGACTCAAATAACTTATTAATAAAGTCATCTGGAATGGCAAAGAAAGTGTTCTTGCGGGACTCCTAGATTTTATCAAAATTATTTAGATTTATTTTCAATGCCTCCTTCTTCATCTTACATGCTCAATAATGTTCATGTCTGGTGACTGGGCTGGCCAATCCTGGAGCACCTTGACCTTCTTTGCTTTCAGGAACTTTGATGAGGAGGCTGAAGTATGAGTAGGAGCGCTATCCTGCTGAAGAATTTCCCCTCTCCTGGTGTTTGAAATGTTATGGGCAACACAAACGTCTTTATATCTCAGGCTGTTGATGTTGCCATTCACTCTGCAGATCTCTTGCTTGCCCCCGTACTGAATGTAACCCCAAACCATGATTTTTCCTTCACCAAACTTGTCTGACTTCTGTGAGAATTATGGGTCCATGCAGGTTCCAATAGGTCCTCTACAGTATTTGTGATGATTGGGATGCAGTTCAGCAGATCAGAAAAATCTATCTTCTGCCACTTTTCCAAATGATCAACTAGAAGTCAAGTTATTATTTGTATCTCTTAAAACTGGGATCGATGACAAGACTTTTGTCAGGTAGTCCATTTTGAAGGTCCAGTATGTAGTATTGACACAGTGGTTGAGCTAGGTGTTGCAGTTCAAAATCAAAACTCTTTTTTATCCCGGCCCCTCTTTTGACGACTACATGCAAATGCAGTTTACCAGATTGACAGCACCAACAGGAGCAAGCATGCCTGACTATCGAGCATACACCATAACTACATGCAACAAAAGGAATCCTTTCCATGTTAAAGGACTTTTTGCCCAAACCATCACCTGAAATCTCTATTTTAGAAACGATTTTGTCAGATATATGAACTGTACCTTTAAAAACTCAAGTACATGCACAGAACAACATGAGCATTTATAGCAAATAAACAAATGTAAATATCCCGCTCACATTCTGAGCCTTGTCGAGCGAGTTCTTACACCCCTATGATTAGCCAAACACTCAAGAGAAAGGGCTGTGATTGGCTGTATCGCGCTGACGCTGTTCAACGATGGGTGACACTGATAAACGGTAGCGGCAATCCCAGCTGATCTGTGATAGTCGATATGGAGAAAACTCGCTCTGCAGACACGCGCTCAAGAAGTATCGCTGTAACAGCAGAGAGGAGAGGAAAAGTTACACCACGACAACTAGAGCTGCACAATTAATCGTAAAAAGATTGTGATCTCGATTCGACCCCCTAGGCCTAGACGATCTTAATCCAGCATTTATATGATTCTGCCAATCATATTTTCAAGTTCAGGAAAAAAGCAAAGGCGGCCGCACAAGTCTTCACGTTGTTTTACATACAATGTTCAGCAACGTGAACACCTCTAAATGGTGTTGAAAGACTCACATACTGTATTTATAAGGTATAATTTACCCACAAATGTCATTTCTGTCTTCATGTAATGATGTATTCACGGGCGCGAAAACACGCGTGACGTGAACTGACCGTGTCGTGAGCTGTTACCACAGAGAGGGCGGTCGCGCGCCTGTGAATGATGCCCACTTTAGTGAACAGAACTTGCATAGGCTGTGAACAACAAGTTGTAAATAACATTCAGTTTGTGGCACAGAGCGATCGTTTGCAGCTTAGCAGCAAAAATGAAACCGAAAGCAGGCACATCATTTAAATAATCATATCGCATTAGAGTTATGATTACGACAAGCATTTAATGTTTTTCTTACATAGCGAACACACAGTGTTGTGCATGAGAATACATGTTTAACAGTGTCAGTATAACTAATCTAGCCTATATAATGTTGAATATAATGCAAGAGGAAATCTGATAATGACAAATGTCTGATTACCAGTAGAAAAAAGGGTCTAATAATGTTGTTAATGATAGATTGCAAGCATATATCTCAAACACAGTAATTCAACATCAGAATATGAATAGACCTAGTTGTATTCTTAAATAACAATAATAATAGCCTACTCATATGAACCTTTATTTTACATCTACAGAATCGTGAGAAAATCGTGATCTTTATTTTAAGCAAAAAATCACGATTCTCATTTTAGCCAGAATCATGCAGCTCCAACGCCAGCAGGTCTAAGGTCCACAGTGAGAGAGAAATGGAGTTTACTTTTAGTTTCTCCATAACAGTGAAACAGGGCTTCTGCTGTAACTTCAGTGTCAGTGAAAGACAGTCCAGCAAACACACACGCAGGGAATTGTGCAGAGTTTCTGCTTTTTAAGTAGTTGGAGTGTTTTAATTACTCACGTTCACCTCCCTCACCATAGTAAGCTACTGCAATATAGCACATATGAGATAAATGACGTCACTACATAATAACCGGTTATGATCTATTTCTCTACCGATACCAAATTGTCCGCGTCTGCATCGCAGTGCACCGAAAAAACAATTAATTTTGGCACCCCTAGTGCAGACACTCAAATTGCTTGTTGTTGGATTTTTGTTGTGTTGCATTTTGTTATGACATGGTGTGACAAGGTATGCTGTTCAGGTAATGTTAACGTTCACATGTAATATTTCTATTATTTGCTAATTAAAATCAAAGCAGATTTTTATAACGATGAATCTGTTTCTCATTTCGGAGGCTGCTGCTGTCATGCAGAGATCACATTTTTGTCTCCGTCGGCATGCATACATTGAAGCAGCCTTCATGACTGAAATAAAATATGGTGTGTTTCCCACCAAGGCAATTGGAGTGCTCTAATATAACTGGGTAATCTGGCAGTGAGCGAGTTATAGAGATCAAAATAAAGACACACATTTTCAAAGGAGCATATCTTACTTTTAGCATTGTTTTTCAGGTAAGATAATGTATGGTCATCTTAGTATGTTTCTTAAATATTTGCCAACATTATGGTATTTTTATGCTTTAGAAGAGTCAAAAACATACATACAGCACCTTTAAAAAATGTAATTTACTCTAATTAGTTAATAGATTAAATTCTTTTTCCTTTACTAAATTCAATACATAGTTAAATTCAGCCATGCCAGATGTGGTACCTTTAGCATTAGCATTCAACATGGATATGTTTGTGAAAAACTCTCTTTTATCAACAGTATATTCTTCGAAATAATATGCATTCTGCCAGAGTTTCATTTAAAGAGCAATTTCATGCGACCTTGGTGAAGAAACTGGTTCCGTAAAGAGTGACTAGACGACTTATCCCCCACACACAAGTATTTAGCAGATGCTTTTTATCCAAAGCAACATGGAATACACAAATAGGAGGCTCAGTCCACCGTGAACAGGCAATAGTTAAGAGCTTTGCTCAAGGGCAGAGTGGTGACAGGAGTGTAACTGTAATCAAAGTAGCTCTCAAGATCCTAACCTTCCCTTCCCTTAGATTGAAACCATAACCTTTGTGATTGTAACCGAGGTTTCAAATCTATGTACTGAAGATTATAACATTGTACTGGCTTTTTAACAACAAACCTACATTAACACTTTATCAGGTGAAGAACGAACCATACCTGTATATGGTAACTTCATTGAGATCGATTACAATACATTTTTTTTTGTCATAAATATTCAAATGTCTTGTAATAACCCCCTGTAACACTACAGAGTTTTTCCAATTAATATTTTAGACTTAAGTCTTCAAACTGAGCAAAGCAATACTCCTAATAGTGCATCTATACTTTTTGACATCAAGTCATTCAGAAAGTTGGCATTTCTTTGCAGAGGCTCTGAAAATACGGGTTTGTTTTTTTTTTTTTTTTAGCTTATGTTTGGCATCAGAATGCTGGAGGTGTTCCACAGATTACGTGCACTATCTTGCAAACTGTAGCAACGAGGGGGGCCAGCCTTCACCATAGCAACCGGAAATGGTTGCTTGGATACAGGTTTGAATAGAAAGTATGGTATGAATGCATCAGCAGTCGCCTCCAGGGGACATACAGGCACTTGAACTTGTCGGGTGACTCCAGTGTCTCAGCTGATTCAAGTTGACCCAGCATGAGGTGATGTTGCTGCGGTCCAACAGAAACAGTCTTGAACATGCAATATTTGACGAGAATGTGAAGACTGCTTGGTTAATACACTTTACAGACTGAGATTGCTTTGATTTTTCCTTTACATTCAGAGTCATAAACTCAGCATGTAGGCCCACAGCTGTTCTCCACAGTAGATTTGTTTATATGATCATACATGAAGCAGGAGACATGTTATACACTCAAGAAAATATGGTGGATTTGAATTTTTTTTTTTTCTTTTGCAATCGGATTTCACTTTAATATAGGTAGCTTGTTTATGTTTGCTTGAAAACATTGTTTTCACCATTCATGTCTTGAATGTTTGCAACTATTTAGCTCATGCAAAGACTACACTACCTGACAAAAGTCTTATCACCTATCCCAAGTTTTAGGAACAACAAATATTAACTTGACTTGTAGTTGATCATTTGGTATCAGAAGTGGCTCATAAGAGAGGCAAAAACTTCTAGATTACGCTTATTTTACCAAACTAAAATATGGTCACACCTTGATTTTTAATTATTTGATTAGGAGAGTAAGGTCTGACTGCTTAGACAAAAGTATGTCACTTAACAGAAATAATGTAGAGTATAGAATATAAAGTCATTGAGCAGTGGAAAAAGTGGAAAATATTGTGTATGACTCCCATGAGCTTGGACAACTGCGTCTATACATTTCTGCAATTACTCAAATAACTAGCCCTATAATGTTCATGTCTGGTGATTGCACTGGCGAATCCTGGAGCACCTTGACCTTCTTTGCTTTCAGAAACGTTGATATAAAGGTTGAAGTATGAGGAGCGCTATCCTGCTGAAGAATTTGCCCTCTCCTGTAATTTGTAATGTAATGGGCAGCATAAATGTCTTGATACCTCAGGCTGTTGATGTTGTCATCCACTCTACAGATCTCTCGCACGCCCCCATACTGAATGTAACACCAAAGCATGAATTTTCCTTCACCTAACTTGACTGATTTCTGTGAGAATCTTGGGTCCATGCAGGTTCCAATAGGTCTTTTGCAGTATTTGTGATGATTGGGATGCAGATCAGCAGATGATTCATTGGAAAAATCTACCTTCCGCCAAATGATCAACTAGAAGTCAAGTTATTATTTGTTGCTCTTACAACTTGGATCGACGACAAGGCTTTTGTCAGGTAGTGTTTATAATGCCAGCGGGTATTAAAATGTGTTTTTGCCAATCTGATCTTACATGGGCAAGTCTTGTAGTAGTAGCTGTCATAGTCTATATCAGGGGTGTCCAAACTTGGTCCTGGAGGGCCAGTGTCCTAGAGAGTTCAGCTCCAAACTTGATCAAACACACCTGAACCAGCTAATCAAGCTCTTACTAGATATACTAGAAACATTCTGGCAGGTGTGTTGAAGTAATTTGGAGCTAAACTCAGTAGGACACCGGCCTTCTAGGACTGAATTTGGACACCCCTGGTCTATATGTTCATTTGGCCGTCTGCATTTAAATGACCAAAAAAGACCTTAACATTTTAGAATCTTAAACATTATGGGACACATTGTTGAAGCACAGCAGCCAAATTGGATTTAAATGTTGCTGTTTGAAATCATAAAGATTAAAATGTTAAAAGTGCTTTATTTTCTCGTCCCCATTCTTAACTCAAACCTGTAGGAAAGCACTGGAATAGCTTTGCGGCTGTTGGAGTAGAAATGAAAGCTGCTGCTCTCCAGATTGTTTTCTGTTCCCTCCCTAACACATTCGGATGTAAATTGTGCAAATTTATTTAAAATATTAGAACCGAAAACAAAAAATGCCCTTACATACATAAACCCATTGACCTTCCCCTCAAAACAATCAGTGATAAAATGGACAAAGGGACAAATGAAAATGTGAGGTGTAAATGAGATTGTGCTACCTCATTTACTTGTTATCCAATCAATCAAAATGCAGCTTAATACATGGTGTCACCTGGGCCTAGGCTGCCACAATGTAAACATGGAGCCCTACTCCTAACATCAATTATGATCATCCAGTCAACCTAAATTCATCCATATACCATTGGTATAGAGGGCAGCTTAGATGGTAATGTAATCCAATGTATTCAAAATCGTTGGCAACTGTAGAAGTCCAGTTTAACGTCAGGTCCTTGGGTGATGGGAAAGCTGTTGTGTTGAAAGATCGTGAAGGGTAACTCCAATTAAATTTGTAGAAAAAGACGAGGAACAGTGTTCCTCGTGTTGCGGTTTTTTTGATATTTGACAAGGCTTTGGCTTTTCCTTCTGTTTGCCGGAACACAATGCGCCCCAAATTAGGTCCGTTCTTGTTGAAGTTTTGAAAAAGAAAAGTCTTTTTTGTAATCTCACCGCTCCAATAAAAAGTCCTCTTCTGATTCTTTTGTCAAGCTCACCCGCCTTCCTTTTCCACACTTTCTTTTTTCCTCTTTTTTCCCCTTTTGTCTTCGCTGTCCTTTTTTCGGCGGAGCGGTTGGTAAGGTGTTGTGGTGTTGGCGAAGGCGTCTTTTGGCACAGTCACAGGGCACTGTTAAAGGAGGCAGACTGGCACCTCCTGGACCCATGCCAGAGCTCCTCGGGAGAAATACCCACTGCTGTGGTTGGTGTGTGAGTGTGTGAGCGAGAGATAGATAGAACGGAGAGGGAGAGAAAGGCATTATGGGAAGGTGAAGGGAGGAGGTTGGAGAATGGTAGAGAGAGAGAAAACACTAGGTTTACGGTGCCAGAGCTTTTGTGGATGTTGGTTGTGTTGGCGTGTTCTTGGCTGGGTTCACCTTATTCCAGTTTGTTACATTATTATTTTTTTCACTCTTCACTGGATGGAGCGTCTGTGTGTTCATCTGCCGCCAAAAGCCATGAAGGAATGAAAAACAAAAACGCGTAGCTCCATATTTCCGCTGCTCTAATCTGTTGCGCATCCTTTTCTTTTATACCTCTGCCCATTCATGTCTTCAACTCTCACTCTAAAATGTATTTGTCCTCTGATTCTCACCTTTTCTTATTTGAAAAATATTTTTTTCTTTTCTTTACAGATCCTCCCTCGCAGAAATTAGAAATGGCATAATTGTACGCTTGGCTGGCAGGTCAGTGCCAGGTGGTCTGTTCGAACATAGTGAGATTTGGCAAATGTGGCTGCAGAGGTGTGTGTGTATGTGTGTGCATGCACAATTCCTCACCCCCAACTAGAAGAAAGCAAGCTTTTCTTGTCAAGGTGACAAAACGAGCTGCTCTTTTTATCTTGATTTGGTATCATGGCTTTTGTTTGCCTGGTTGTCTTTGTGCCGCAGTTGTCTGCTTGTCATCTTGTTTCCTTGTATATTAAGCAGTATTCTTTGATTTTTAAAGGTCCAAAACAGGTAGAAATTGGAAGAGACAAAGACACTTTGTGCTTTAGTTCTGTCACCATGTCAGTGAATAATATAATACGTTTAGGCAACTAGTAATCTGACAACTGTTATTTAAGAATCATTAGTTTATGGGTTAATTATTATACTCTGCTATAGCTGTTAAGTTCTTGGTAAAACTGTCTCAGGGAGCTTTTACTACTTTAAGTTGCTTTAAAGCACTGCCTTTATGGACAGCAATACTGAACATTGGTTTACTGCACTTTATTGACTTGAGAACCCTGTGACAAATGTCACATATTTAAGACACTGGCTTTGTGTGAACCTCATGACAAATATATTAAACACATTTCAAGCATAGATAAATACAGAAGAACACAACATTTTTAACTAACAATTTTCAAGTGCAGAAATAAATAATTAAATATAAATTACCACCTCATGGTTTTCATTGTATAAATTGAATACAACTAACCATTCTTAAAGCTATACAAACCGCATGAATGCTTTTAAAATCTCTTGGATAGTTACACAGTAACAGGCCTTAAAAACACATGTAAATCTGGCCATCTGTCAGTGGTGGAAAGAGTACTGAAAAATCATACTCAAGTAAACATACCATTACTTGCGCAAAAATGTAGTGCAAGAGTAAAAGTATCTGTTGTAAATATTACTCAAAGTATGAGTAAAAAGTAGCCCTTTTAAAAGTTCTCAAGAGTAATGAGTAGTGAATATTACACTGTGAAAAGTTGATGCGTTTACATGCAGTTTGTGCAGGGATGTATAAACGTAACCTTCTGTAGTGCATTTAGTGATCTTCCTATATTTGTTCCTTCCTTCCATTGTTTGTTTGCTCTGTCCTTTTGTCCATTCATTCATTCATTCATTTGTTTGTTCGTTTTTTCATTCATTTGTTCCTTCCTTTGTTCCTCCATTCATTCACGCATTCATTTCTTCATTCTTTTGTTTGTTCCTTTATTTGCTTCTTTGTTCATTTATTCATTCGTTCATTCCTTCCTTCGTTCCTTAGTTTGTTCAGTCCTTCCTTTAATCTTTCCTTCATTCATTTGGTACTTCCTTCCTTTCATTCCTTGTTCGGCCCTTCCTTCATTCGGCCTTTCGTTCCATTAAGTGATTGTTTAAGGCTGTTTGGCGATTTCAGTCATCTTACGGTCAACATCCTTCATTTTCTCATCAGTGACATGCAGTCTATAAACAGCCTTTGGGTCATTGTGTGTAAAGATTTTGGACATCCTCTTGGACGTTTTTAATGCTTCCAAAAGGTTTGTTGCATTTATAAAGCGCCAATGTCTTGAGGTTGTTCAGTATGATGCAATTTATTTTCTATGTGCGATTTGATTGGACAGAAAATGCTGATTTTTCTACTTTAGCCAATCACCATAGACAAGAAAGAAATAAAGTAGTGACTGCATGTTGAAAGAAAATAGTGGAGTAAAAATACCGATACAGCACTAAAAATGGGAAAAAGTAAAAGTACGAATTTTTAAAGGAGGAAAAACTACTCTATTACAGTAATTGGAGTATTTATAATTTGTTACTTTTACACCACTGCCTTCTGTATGGCTAAACCTTCCAGTTAATGGGTGGGCCTGGTGGCCTATCATCCCTACTTGAGATCACACATCCATCATGTGTTGTGAATATTGCAAATACATATTGCAATGTGCTCAAATGATATTTTATGGACCTTTGAGCAGACCTGTTATTAATCTTTTGAATCTTTTCTCAAAGAAATCAGTAAAGTGGACAACAAACGAGACACTGGGTGTTAATGGAAATGTGTCTCAAATGTCAAGTGATCTGTTTGACCATAATCAGTTCTTAATTCTAGGTGTACACAGAGCCAATGTTGCTTAGGTTCCTCAGTCATTGTAGGTTCATGATGTACTTAAGTCCGTCTGGAAAAAATCTGCTGAATAAGTTAAGTAATGGTTTCTCCTTTGCAAGATACTCAATTTGAGGCATAATTCATGCTAGGGCTGAACATTATATCGTTTGACCATCGATATTGCAGTTATTTTTTTTAAGATTAAAAGATAAAGATATATTATTTAATTATAAATTTATTTATTTTTTTATACAATGATGACTGTGATATTTTACGTTTCATTTATTGCATTTCTGTACTTTTTATTACTTTTAGACTCCCAAAAACCCATAAAAACTGTAATTTATATTAATTTATGCAGATGCCATGTATAGAAAAAGTCTTGATCATCCCAGTCGGTCTAAATAAATGAAATCTTACCAAATAGAGAATGTTATTCATGTTGTAAAATATATCACAGCAAAACAAAATATTGCAATGTCCGTTTTATTCATTTATTTATTTATTTATTTTTTCCCCCAATATCATACAGTCCTAATTCATGCATATAAGTTGAATACGTTTGGCTAACTTTCATACCAAGCTTTTGCAATCAGTAATGGACAGACTTTCAGTATTCAGGTCATTATCATACATAATCTACATTTTAGGGAGATTAAAGGGGGAGTGAGGTGCATGTTGCTCTAAATGCACTTTAGCTTGTGTTTGTTTGTAGGGCCATGACACATTTCTTCATCCATATGCTAATATTAGTGCACTGTGTGTAAACCACTATCCTTTGCTGCCTGGAGATTTAGGTGGTAAATCACTTCAGTCTTCTTAGCTGTAATCCTCCCCACATCTGTGCCCCTTTTCTCTTCCTCTTTACTGCTCTAATTCCAGTATGGCACAGTTGGCTTCATCCATCCAACTCAGGAAACATTTTGTTTGTACACCCTTTTGCTCTCCCTGAGGCCTAATCCACTTCAGGTCGTTCTGCAGGGCTTTCAGAGAGCTGGTATTGTCTCCTTCTAGCGCGTTTGTGTCGCTTGTGGTTTGTGACCTTCTCTGGATGGTTTAGAGGCGTGTGTGTGTTGGGTGGGGGGGAGGTTCAGCAGTGTAATCTGCTAAGTGTCTCCCACTGCAGAAACAGCAGCACTGATTCAGCTTAGCCTGAACAGACCAGGCAAATCTGCAGTAATCCTCGCCACAGAACCCAGTCTGACTGTCCCACCATCTGGAACAGCGCCACCTCGTGCACATGTACACCCCAGTGATAACAGATCCATTATATTGCTCTGATGCTCTCATCTCTGTTTCTGCAGCAAAACATGCTGCCAATGGAAACACTACAGTGGAGCCATTTCCTGATGGGATGGAGATGATCATGTTTGGTGAGTTTGGAGAACGTCATATTTTAGGCATCCTTGGGTGCAATTAATGCAGGGCTTCTTGAAGGTACTACTTGTGTCAGAGTGGCGCCTCATGTGAGTTCTGGGTTTGAGACTAGCCACTGTCACGATCTTATCTCCTTCTCATTTTCATTTGTGGCTAATAGCCCATTTAAACAGACAGAATCATCAGTGTCCACAGTAGTTCTGTTTCAAGGCCTAGTGACCCTGCTACATAGAAAAAGATAATGTTCTCTAGTTCTGATTCTATAAGCCTCGTTTCAGAGCATTAGATTGAAAGATCAAAAGAATGCAACCACCCATCGATGTTTCCCTCAAAAAAAAAATCAGGAATGATGATGAAAAATGACAAAAGCGACTAGTTGGGTAAACATCAGGTGTAAGCTGAAATTTGTCTCTCTTGTCTACTGTACACAGGGCCAAAAGTTTGCAATTTTGTCCAGTGGAGATTGATATTAGTGTGTCACTATGCGATCACTCCTAAAAGCATGAAAACTACATAGCATACATAGCAGGATGGTAGGGGTGGTGCTGTGGATGGCGGAGGGGTGTCGCGTACGAAAGTAAGCAAGGCTGGGGTGTTGCGGACGAAAGTGAAGACGGTTGGGGAGTCGCGGAAGAAAGTAAAAGTAAACGGGGGTGGGGGGGTTAAGCAGGGGGATAGGTGAAATGAGGTGCCGGATCAGATTTCAGAGGATCCGGATCCGGCATGTTCCGGCACAAATTAAGCCCTACCTTTATATCTTTATATTCATAACAAAACGGAGCCTATAACATAACTGCCTTTCATCTTCATTGAAAAATATGAAACATACCCTGTGTCTTTAGCTGAATATCAGTTTTAATTATCAATAATGGCCATTATAATAGTATAATGTAGCCTACAACAAGTTTATACCAGGGGTGCCCAAACTCTGTCCTGGAGGGCCTGTGTCCTGCATAGTTTTGCTTTAACTTCCTTTAACACACCTGCCTGGAAGTTTCTAGTATACCTAGGAAGAGCTGCTTCAGGTGTGTTTATTTGGGGT
>CAIGQS010000256.1:0-25000 GCA_903798195.1 Danio kyathit
CCAAAATAATCTATTCCAAAAAGTATTGATTCCAAAAAAAGTTGATCAAAAAAAGAATTGATTCCAAAAGAGTCTATTTCAAAAAGTATTGATTCCAAGAGTCGATTCTAAAAATAATTGGTTCCAAAAGAGTCTATTAAAAAATAATTGATTTCAAGAGAGTCGATTAAAAAAATTGATTCCAAAAAAATTGATTCCAAAAAAGTCTATTCCAAAAATAATTGATTTTAAAAGACTCGATTCCAAAAAGTATAGATTCCAAAAAAGTCAATTAAAAAAGAATGGATTCCAAAAGAGTCGATTCCAAAAAGTATTGATTCCAAAAGAGTAAATTCCAATAATAATTGATTCCAAGAGTCGATTCCAAAAAGAATTTATTCCAAAAGAGTCGATTCTAAAAAGAATTAGTTCCAAAAGAGTCGATTCTAAAAATAATCGATTCCAACAGAGTCGATTAAAAAATAATTGATTCCAAGAGAGTCGATTAAAAAAAAGAATTGATTCCAAAAGAGTCTATTCCAAAAAGAAATTGATTCCAAAAGAGTCTATTCCAAAAAGAAATTGATTCCAAAAGAGGTGATTAAAAAATAATTGATTCCAACAGAATTGATTAATAAAAAAATTGATTCCAAAAGAGTCGATTCCAAAAAGAATTGATTCCAAAAGAGTCTATTTTAAAAAGACTTGATTGCAAAAGAGTTTATTAAAAAAAGAATGGATTCCAAAAGAGTCGATTCCAAAAAGAATTAATTCTAAAAGAGTTTATTAAAAAAAGAATGGATTCCAGAAGAGTCGATTCCAAAAAGAATTGATTCTAAAAGAGTTGATTTAAAAAAAGAATGGATTCCAAAAGAGTCGATTCTGAAAAAAATTTGATTCCAAAAAAGTTGATTAAAAAAGAATTGATTCCAAAAGAGTCTATTTAAAAAAAGAGTTGATCTAAAAAGCTTCAATTCCAAAAAGAGTTGATTCCAAAAGAGTCAATTAAAAAATATTGGATTCCAGGGTCTCTTGTGTTCCTCAACACAGCTTTTACTGTATATTTCTCATCCACAGGCACATTTAAAATCCAGAAAACCCGCTTACAGAAGGAGGGATTCGACCCACATCAGACCGCAGACCGGCTCTTCTTCCTCAACAGTCGTCTGGGTCGATACGAGAGTCTGACGGAGGAGCTCTACAGCGCCATCATTCAGGGAAAAGTATCTCTATAAGAACTACAGTCTTTAATGTGGAAATGTCTTAATGCAAGTGTCTTTGTTTTACAAATCTGAAATAACTGCCTGAAAATCAAGCTCAGAATTATACTACTGAGTTAGTGCTCGAAACTACTACACTCATTTTCTTACTAAGAATTTTCGGCTTGTTTCTAGTCAAAATATCTAAAAATTCTTAAATCAAGAAGCATTTTCTAGACAAGAAAAACATTGTCCTATTTTCAGAAATAATGAGTCAAAATGAAGTGAGTTTCTCCTTAAAACAAGCAAAATAATCTGACAATGTGGCCAGCAAAATAATCTTATTTCAAAGTGAAAACTAGATTATTCTACTCACCCCATTGGCAGATTATTTGACTTTTATATTTTAATTAATTGCATAAATGTCTGTTCTGCCTGGGAAATATCACTGAAACACAGAATCACATTACTGTAGAGCGCAAAAACAAAGTCGTCATCAGAAATGTGTTTTTATATAGTCAGATTGAAGACTAGGTAATGATGTTTTCTGTCTAAGCATCATTTTGCACATCTGCTGACAGGTTTTGTGGAGGTTTCAGCTGCATGTAATTTAGTTTTCTTCAGGTATTGTTAACTGACAGCACTGGAAATCACTTACAGCACTTTTTATGTGCTCAGCACTGTTAATTAAGATATCTTCTGGTATATACAGAATTATATGCTAAAAATAGTATTACAGGCAAACAGTGTGCAACACATTTTACATCTCTTTTATGATCTCATCTCATTTTAATTTCTAGTTTTTAATAGGAAGCACTATTTTTTCGTGGCTTTTTTCGTGTACTGTTTTTGACCCTCCTCATCAGACTCACTGTTAGAATGGGTGTGGCCAATTACTCAAAAGTAACTGCTCTGATTGGCTGACAGTTGTGCATATTAAGCAGAAGTAGGTGTGACTTTACGCTGGAGGCGGAGCTTATCTACACTATTACATCATAGAGTAGAACATTCCAGAACCTGTGGTTTTGGCAGACTGCCCTTGGAAATAAGCTGATTTTAGAGGAATCACAGTTTTGAGACTTTCTGAAACTTACAGGATGTTTTTATAGTACTGTGAGATCTAGATTTCAAAAGATCAAGTGAATTTTACCTTTTCCATTCATGACCCCTTTAAAGTGTCCACATTTAGAAAATTTCAGAGGTATGAAAGATAATTAAAGAACTGCTGCCTTCAAAATCACTTTCAAATTTTTTTTCACTTTCAGATTTTTTGGTGAATGTGACTCATTCTAAAGATCAAATATAGGCAAAATCTGATTTTGGGAACAATTTCAGCCTCATGCAAACCTCCGTAATATGCAGACTTTTACTAAAAGGCTTGGAATTAGATTTTTTTTTCATAGCAGCAGTTAATGTGAGCACATCTTTGATCTCATTTTGTTAAAATTATTAAATGTGTTGATGTGGCATGTTCATAGTCATTAACCATTACCAAATGCATTGCTGTATCATTGTTCAGATGTTTTGGCTATTTTACATTTCTCTGAACTAAAATTTCTAAACCATTTTAATAAAAGTAACTTAAGAATTTTGCACTATTCAAGACACGAGTGTGCTTTATTTTCAGATTTTGGTCATTGCTTGTACAGAAACAACATGAAAACAAATACGCAAGCCTCCAATCATTCCAATTCTTCTTAGATTTTTCTTAGTCTCATGACAAACTGTTGAAATGAAAATGTTGAACACAAAGTAAGATATTTTGAGAAAAGCTGAAAACCTGCAACCATCCAAATCCATAGTATTTTTTTGCCACTTTTAGCATTCTTAAAAATACCTTCATTTATTTTCAACATAATAAGAAACTTATTATACAGTACTTTAGAACCACTTTAGTGTGAGATAATGATGAATAAATAATTAACTGTTCCTTTAACTGATTTTATCAACTGTTCCTGAACAGTTTCATCATTTACTCACACTTATTGTGGTTCAATTGTAATAGTATGAAGCTCCAACAACACTTTTGTGCATTCGTCAGGTTGTGTTTTTACTATATGGACAGTACCAAGTGTTTCCATTGTAATGATCAGGAGTGAGGACTATGAGACAATGTGCTTTCTGTACATGAATGAAAGCAATGTTTGTCTTATGGGTGGGAAATATGTATCAATTGCATTATTTAGCAAACATAGCTGTCAGTGAATGATTTGAATATTTACTGATCATCTATAACGGTTGAACAATTTTCTAAAAACTAAACTTAAAAAAAAAAGTTTCTTTGCACATCCTTTTCTGTTCTGACACATTCTTGTAATCCCCTTTTTAATTATTGAATATCTTGGTAGAATTTTTGTTAATGCAAAAGCATTCATTTGTTTGATTACTCACTGAATAAGAAATTAATAAGAATAAGACATGACACTGAAAAAGCCAAAGTGGTCCTCATTTTATTTCATAAAGTAAAAAGCTAATCAATGTTGAAAGAAAAATCAAGGTTTTATACAGTCAACTCAAGCTACAATCCCCAACTTAGCAAAACGTTCAATGTTTTTTTTTTTTTTTTTTTTTTTTTACAAATGAATGTATTTGTAGAGTAAAAAAAATACAACATTTGTTTTGCAAATATGTAGTGCATACTTATGCTGACAAAGATCAATTAATTGGGAACATTAAGAAAAGTGTGAACAGAACAAGTAATGAAAAGAACATGCCAGAAAACTGAGGAATAAAAAAGCTAAAATGAACACCAACACACACAAACACTCTTAAAAAATCATGAAATTCAGATTTTTCACACTGATTGGCAAAAAATTGCAAGGACTACTGATGTAATATATTTATGAATACATTTACATTATCTGTGCATCAGAGTCCAAAGTTACAAGCATAGCAGAAGTAGATTTTGCTTTTATACAGTTGCACACAACATTACACAACATTTTTATACATTTCTTTATGCATTTGATTTTTTATTTAGTATAAGCAATAATAGGTACAGCTTTTTTGTTTTGTCTGGAGAAATTATTCAAACAAGATGGACACAATTGTTAGATTGATTCCTTAAAAAAGTTTATCGTTTCAGGGCTGATATTAGTGCCACAACTCCTCCACCAAACGCTGTTGCAAGAGCAGCTACTGCAGATATTCTCCCTAATGAAGCCACTTTTCCTGCAGCGGCTGCAGATCTCGCTGCTGCTGCTGCTATTATTGCGGCTGAACCTGTAGCTGCACATTTTACAGCTACTTGTGCTTCTGCTGCTCCCTTTTCTCCAGCCATCTCGACTGCTTTTTCAATAGCTGCTGTGGCACTTTCTGCAGCTGCTACTCCTGCAGTTTCTAATGCCTTTTCGATCATCGCTACCGCTTTCTCTTCAGCTGCTTTTCTTACCGTTTCTACTGATTGTTCTATTGCCGCTAGCGTTTTTTCTTCTGCTGCTTTTCTTACAGTTTCCACTGATTTTTCTATCATCACTATCGCTTTTTCTTCTGCTGCTTTTCTTACAGTTTCAACTGTTTTTTCTAACGCTGCTACGGCTCTTTCTGTGGTTGCTTCTGCTGCAGCAACAAATATTTTTTCTACTCTAATTAAAGCTTTTTCTGCTGTTTTTTCAGTGGCTGTTACTGTGCTTTCTGCAGCTGCTCTTCCTCCAGTTGCCATTGCTGCAATCATTACTAGTTTTGATCCTCCTAGAGCTCCAATTCCTAACACTATTACTCCAAATGCAATCATTACCCTTTTCCCTGCCTTACTAATCGGAGCTTTTTTAAACATGTCAATAGTGTAATGCCTCATTTCATTCTCCTCCAGCATCACATCGATCTTCTTCAGCAGCTCTGTGACCTGATTTTGATTGTGTTTCTCCTGGTTGTTGAATGAGTGATATCTGCCATCACACATGTCGATGACTTGCTGTAAATCAGAGCTTTTGCTGATGTACTCTTCTACAGGTTTTCCCTTCAGCTGGTCAGCGTGAGTGAACACAACGATCATACGACACAAAGCTTCTTTCCCGAAGTTCTCCTGAGTCCATCTGACCGTCTCTCTCTCCTCTAGTGTGAATCTCACGCCCAGTTTGAGCACCAGCAGAAACACATGAGGACCGGGAGCACACAGATACACACACTGCTGTAATTCAGAGTTCAGCTGCTGTTTGGGCACATCTGTGTTAAACAGTCCTGGAGTGTCGACTATAGTGATGGCCCTTCCACCAAACTCCCCTTCCTTTTTCTCACACAGTTCACTCTTTGATTTTATAAATTCACCGACTTCAAAAGCCTTTTGGCCCAGGATTGTGTTTCCTGTTGCACTTTTTCCAGATCCAGTTTTGCCCAAAAGAACAATCCTCAGATCACGCTCTAGAGAGAAATAATAATGAAAAAAGTGTCAGTAGGTAAACTAAAAATATACATACATCATACAAGTAGACACATGGCACCAGAAATGACACTAAAAGATGAAAAGATAATATGATGATTTACTAGAGGCATCAATGTGGGAAAATAAATATTTCTCAGCTTTTATTTACATTTTAACACAACATGGCATGTCCAAAATTATTTACCTAGCCTGTGGGAAAATCCAAAGTTCTAATGGTTAATCCACACTTTGCAGATGAAGCATTACAAACATTTAAGCAACAACAACACAACCAAAACGATTCCTGATCAAATTTATTTATTTTAATAAATGCCTCTATAGGCTGATTTCTATTTTTCTTCTTTGTTCTTTTATTTTTGGGATGTTTCAAATGCAGTGTCGTGTTCTCTCTATACTGTATGTATGCTGTTGTTATGCAAAAATCACTTACTAGGTCCTTGCATATCTGTACTTTTTATACATCACATATGGCAATGTTTCGTTGTAGTTCGTTCACCACAAGCAGAAACAGCCGCACCTGCAACAGGCAGACTCGGGGTGGGTGGGGGGGGGGAACTTACCCACCTGCGCATGCGCGAATGAACGACTCATCGTTTCTGAGTCACATTGATGATTTGTTCAAAAAATAAACCAATCGACCTATCACTATTCAGTTTAGTGATAGCCGATTCGCGAATGAATCGTTCTTTTTGAGTGGATTTTCTAAGAGAACCGGTCGAACTAGTTGCTGCGTTTTTCGGATTAACAGTAGAGGATCGAAAACCGTTTTTTTTTCGGAAGCGTCTGATTTGAAACCGGTGAACCGATAATACTGCGTATGCGTGATTTAGGAGGCGGTGAACCAAACACAAACCGTACATGACAGCCTGCTTCAGATCATGGTGATGTTAATAGGTGCGTTCGACTTCATGCAGCGCTGCGCAGATCGATCGAAATCTGTCTTAAAGCGGTGCATGCTGGTTAGAAATTTTGGCCGGATTGATGCTGTGCTGACGCCATGTGACTGTCACATGTGGCATCAAAGCTCCGAGATCAGACGACTGATTCAGCCAGTGCAGCATCTGAAGAGCGACTGCTGGAACTGCGATGACGACACTGATGTTATACGATTGGCCGAGTTCACAGCATGACAACAACCACGTGTGTTTCGGGTTTATTACTGGATAAATTCCGATTCAATTTCAAAACAAACAATTCACTGTTCATACCCTCTCTATCTTGTAATGCTTGTATGCTTATTAAAAGACTACACATATTTTACTGCAGTATCATCTTTTGTTAAATAATTTGTTCATAATGTCTAGATTGTTTGAACAGGTTTATTCTGCCTTTTTATACAGACTACTGTATTATACATTTTAGTGAATAACCAAATATTAACTCAAATAAGTCTTACAGACTTATAATATAATAATTATCATCATTGATCCTGACACCCCTATGAAGATTTCTTAACAAATTAAGTAAAAAAATATTTTATTAAATATAAAAATATATGATTATAAGGCATTTTATTTCCTGTTAAGCCATTTATGCAGAAATGTTAAAATGTAATTGATGTTCCTGCTCTTTCTGGGTATTTTCTATTTAGTGTAGCTCATTTATTGTGCTCCTTTTGTTCAATCTCTATGGATTTTAAAGTGCTTTTTAAAAAAAAATTTTATTATCCAAAATAATCTTAATCATTGTTTAACACTTAATCAAAACACCTTGTTTTGGGTTTTACATTAATAAATAGGAAAGTTCTATATCGATAAATGTAAATAAATGTAAACCCTTTTTAGCATATTCAAACAAGCACTGGAGCAGTATTGACATACCATTCAACATAGCCCAAAGACTGATGCTTAAACTCCAACAATCTGTGCTTGTTTTGTTTAATAGGCCTGTTTGTGGATATTTATTTCCTTTTTATGTGCTCTCTCGTTTTCCTCTTATTTCTCCTGCGTTTGTTATATGAGCTACTTAAATTTAATTCATAATTCCCTAATTGTTTAAAAAGAACTATAGTTTGCAGAGACTGTGTTCTGTTCTATGTGTTGGTGTATCTGTAAATCTTTTGTTGTTATTGCAATAAATAAAATAAGTAAATGATGCAGTGATGTGATCGGTCATCATGACAGCAGCAACTTTGATCCCCGAAGTGTCCGGCTTGACGGCTCCGTTTTCAACTCCGCCCCGCCTGCGCACGGCGAATCTCGTTGATCACCGGCTGCAGCTGTGCTTCATGTCGAACGCACCTAATGTAGGCTAACTGACTGAAATTATGATTACTGAATCGGATGACGCTATTAGGCTACGTTAACGTAAACGAACCGGTGATCTGTTTTTTTAACCGGTTCATTAAAACGAACTGTCCAAAAGGTCCAGCGCGAAGAAAAAATCCAAACTTCCATCTTCAGTCAGTTTGTATCAATAGTCTGTATTGGCATCTGATAAACAGCAATAAATAAAAAGAAAATCCACTAGACAATCCGAGTCTTTCTTTCATACAATTAAAATTTACAAATAAGTGGTCGTTTAGAAGTTTAGCATTAACTCTTTGGATTACTTTACGTACATTATCTGCGCTAGTTTAATGGGATTATACGCAACTTGATCTTGATACTAGTGTGTATAAATTGCAACAAAACAAGCAACCATTTTCATATTATAAAATTAGCTTTCAAATTAACCTACTAAAATAAAACGGAGCATCAACCCTGAACATTATAACTATTACTAAAATAATCCAAATCCATGTTTATACTAATTGTCAGCTATATTTCGATTCTTTTTTGTGAGAGAAAATTAAAACTGAATTAAAAATATAAATGTTTTTAGAGGCTCATACAGACCTGCATTTGTTGAAGTCATTGTATTGTCTGAAATTGCCCGATGTTCTCTGCTTCTTCTCTCTGAACGCACTGAGTGAATGTGCTGATGGCGGGCAAATCATTTTTCTGAAAATCTTGCTGTGATCACGTGACCTTGCCTACCAGACACCTTTAGTTTTTTTGTTTTGACTTGCTCAGTTGTGCTCATATTAACTATTCCTTCATTTCTTAAACACACAAAATTGACCTGCGATTTTTTATAAATAGGCTACGTCTTATTTGGAGGATATTACTTAAACGTGGCATCTCTGAGTTTATTTTCATTTGGAAAGAATTTATTTTTACTCACAAGCTTTAAATACACCTAAAATGACACTAGAGGGCGATATAAACAGCCTATAAAAAAACTTGCAGGTCGAGTTCTTGCATGCTCAGTTAAACATTGTTTTAGTAGGCTACTGTACATGAAATAGTATATTATGATCTGCACTCTGTCTTCTTTTACATTTTCTTTTACGTTATTGAGAAAGGACACTGTGCTTAAAATAAAATTTTAATGTATACAAACCTGAAGAAAGTTTTACTGTTTAATGTTGGACGTTAAACTATAAAAATGTTCAAAAAGGCCATACAAAATGTATTACAAACATGGGAATCCCTACATCTCAGATAAAGGCAATGTCAAACAATCGAGTATCACTAATACTTAAATCCTTATGTCCTTTGAGTAACAAACATTTGAAAAGACAGTAATTGTAAATAAAATAAAATATAACTAACTAAAATAGTGAACCTTGACCTCATCTGCCCAACAAATTAATTTCTTATTATTCAAGTGTTGGTCCCATGCACAATTATGTGGAGATGTTAGTTTTGGTGAGAAAATATTATTAGATATGTACATTGATAAGGAAACAGAAATGAGATTTGTTAAATTACTATAACAATATAAATATTCTGAAAAAATTTAAGAGTAAAACAAAAACAGTTATTACAAGATTTAATTTGAAGATTTAAAAAATGTAAAGACTTTTATTACAGCAGGACTAATAGGATGATAAAATAAGTCAAAATACTCAAAATACAGACAAAATTTGAGCACACACATTTCTACTCATTCAGATACTTCGTTGTTGCTTCTCCCACTACTCCTGCCGCAACTAGACCTCCCGTTCCAACATCTTTACGCATCTGCCCCTTCTTTTCTTGGGCTGCTTTATACATGTCATTGGTGTAGTGCTTCATTCCATTAAACAGGTCCATCTTTTCTATCATCTTCAGCAGTTCGCTGACTTGATCTCGATTATTTCTGCTCTTATTGTTGAAAGAGTGATACCTGCCATAGCACGTTTTAATTAAACTGTGTAGATCTTTGCTTTGGCTGATGTACATCTCTAGGGATTTACCCTTCAGGACATCAGCGTGAGTGAAGAGAATGATGGTGTAATTCACAGCATCTTCTCCAAAGTTCTTCTGAATCCATTTGACTGCATTTTTCTCGTCCTCTGTGAATTTTACTCCTAATCTCAAAACCACCAGGAAGACATGAGGACCGGGAGCAGACAGATAGATGCACTCCTCAATTAAAAGCTTCAGTTTTGTAGTATCGATGGAAGTTTCAAGCAGCCCAGGACAGTCAGTCACTGATATGGTTTTTCCATTTACAACAGCTTCTTGTTTCTCACAGGTCATTGAAGGTACCAGAGAGTTTTTCTCAGTAAACGCGTCTCTGTTCAGGATTGTGTTTCCTGCGGCGCTCTTTCCTGATCCTGTCTTACCCAGCAGAACAATCCTCACATCTGACACATTGTAAAAGAGTTTTTATTATTGTTGCTGTGTTTTTTAAACATTTTTAATATGACATTTAAACACAGTATTTCGATCACACCTACAATTTCATTACTTGAACAACTTTGAATACTTGTACAGCATTTATTAATCATAGTTCAACATTACTAATGCATTATTAACGTCCAAATTCATGTTTGGTAACATTAGTTAATGCACCGTGAGGTAACGTGAACTAATGATGAACAACTGTATTTTCATTAACGTTAACCAAATACTGTAATAAATGCATTGTTTATTGTTTGTTCAGACGCTTTAACTACACTGTAATAAAATACGTTCTTCCGTGTATTTATGGTTTCACAAACCGTAAACAAAAAACGCTTGTGAATCACAAAATACACTGAAAAAAATATTTTTAAATGATTCCTTGAAATTATTTATTTATTTTTTTAAGTTAAGTGATTGTAAACAATTTATTTGGGATGAATTTAAACAAACAAATTAAATTGAACATTACTAAAATTAATTTGTTTAAATTTAACACATAAATTGTTTGCAACAATTTTGCAGATCATTTTTTTTCAGTGTACGCAATGTGTTAATTTACACACACACACACACACACACACACACACACACACACACACACACACACACACACACATATATATATATATATATATATATATATATATATATATATATATATATATATATATATATATACAGCGTAGTCTATTATTTTACATCTAATTATTACATTTTTGTAATACTATTAGACTCCCTAGAAAACCCCAAAGTGCTGTTTCATCTTATCTTTGCTCTGTTGTATTTTTATATGCTCGTAGTTTGTTGATTATATGCAAATTCACCCCCTTTAAAAATCATCATATTCAATTTAAAGCAAAAAAAATTATTCTATCCAAAATAAAGCTGTTGAAAGCTGGTGAAAGCGTATTCATATTGGAATGTATGTCACAAAAAAGCAAATCCTTTTTTGTACATATCCAACCTTTCAGCCCTATAGATTTAATTCCGTTTCACAAACATTCAATCAGCAACCATTCACTTATTTATTTTGTGTTTAATAAGTTAAGTTTTGTACTATTAGATTGTACTACTGTACTGTCTTGTAGCTACTATTATTAAATATTTACTGATAGACTAAAATTAGCTCTGTTTAGCCAATATAAATATTAAATACAAAACTACTTGGTGGGTAATGCACACAAAATATCATGTTTACATATTTGAAACAAATGTTTGCAAGCAGAACTAATATAGAGTATGGTGTAACTCACTTGAACTTGCCATTTCCCGATCTGTCGTTTCAGGTTCCACTAGCAAAACACCTGAATAGAATAAGAAGATCGTTAATGAATACTGTTCTTGAGTTTCATGTAATAGCATGACATTTTTGTAAAAATAAATAACCTTACCTGTGTAATAATACTGGTGAATAAGAAGTCAGAGGAGAAACAAACTGATAGAGCAAAGTGTTGTTCTAGTAAAGCAAAGTGAAACTGTCATCTTGTTATTTTTTTTGGCATCCAGATTACGGGTGTTTGACTGGAAAAACGCAATTGGACGTGTTAACACGGTGCCCTATCTGAATGGAAAATCAATTAATATTTTCATACGTCAAACATTGTGTATATAAAAAATAGGGTAGGCCTAATTATAAAACACAATTATCGATTGCACATATAGTCTGCTGAAAAAAATAATGTACATTTAAAAGCATTCGAGCTAGTTTACTGCTTGTTTAATTTTTATTAATTATTTATATATTAATTATATACTAACATTGCAGATTTTACGTAACAATAGACGGCTGCTCAATACTCATTATAGTAAACACGGTGCAAGTTAAAACTTTCAAGCACATAAATTAATAAAAGCACAATTCATTTTCTCATTTTTAGACTTCACTCAAAAAAATCGAATGACTCAACATATCTTTAATAACAAATTTTGTGCTAAAGAACAGCTGAAAAGGTGTGAAAATATAGACAAAATGACAGCAAAATCATCTGTCATTTTAGTTTTTTAAGCCAATATCGCATTTACTTCTGTTTTTTTTCACGTTCGCAACACTTGCAGCATTATGGAGCATTTAGTCATGTACCACAGGGCAAGACCGGGTTTCGTTTGCAGAGAAATATGCTTTTCGGCATTATTTTGCCGTGCCATATGTTGGATATATACAAATGAAACTGGTGCACTGACGGAAATTTACATTTTCATTGATTGTTAGCTAAAACATATTGATTCATGGATTTGTGAGGCAACCTAAGGTATTTTTGTGAATTTAAGTGTCAGCTTTTTTAATGAAAAAAAGAAGAAAAAATGAAGTCAGAAAAATTGTGCAAAATACAGAGCATCATAGTTTAATGTGAGAAATGGCACAGTTATATCCCACCATTACACCAAATGCGGAATTAAGTAGTATTCGCGCAACTATGACATAGCTTATCAATGGCTGTAACGCCAATGTAGAGGACGGTTTTGTCGATAAAAAATTAAACATTACAACATTCACACAACGATTTATTGTTTTTTCCCTTTTAAAATGTATATAACGTACAAAAAGCCTATTCACAATACAAATAACACCGATTTGAATGTGCATTTCAGCAAATAAGCACCTTTCTATGTGTTTTATGCTTTATAAAATTTTTCATACGAATAACTTCTCCCACAGTCCAAACACATGCGGTAGCTATAGGTGCAGGGGCGTGGCAACCGGGGGGGACCGGGGGGGGATATGTCCCCCTCACTTTTATAGACAGAACATTTAGAAACAGGTGATTAAGAATGTAAACTTTTGGATTTCATAGAGCTGTCCCCCCACTTTTAAAATGTCCACTCCGCCCCTGTATAGGTGTATGGGTAAACTATGGCCGTAGTATTCGAATTAATGTGTGTGTTTCCCAGCGTCTGGAAGAGCATCTGCTGTGTAAACAAATTGAGTGATTGGCACTTAATTTTACTCATGATGTAGCAGAAAATAAGCTGAGGGAAAGTGCACGCACCCGAGTTTCATTGACTTCACTCAAATTAGAACTTTGGAATTTTTTTATTTTATTTTCTACATGCTAACACGGTCTATTCATTCATTCATTTTCTTTTCGGTTTTGTCTGTTTATTAATCTGGGGTCACCACAGCAGAATGAACCACCAACTTATCCAGCATATGCTTTACACAGCGGATGCCCTTCTAGCCGCAACCCAGTACTGAGAAATATGCCTATTTATCATGAATGTAATGTAAAAGTTAAAATGACAGAGAAGAGAGTCAGTTATGCGTGTTAAAAAGGTGAGTGATTAAACATAAAAAATAAACTGATCAATTCATAGGTGATTTATTAATTTATATGTCTAGCTCATTTCTGAGATTTGGTACATTATACCAAATATATACATTATACATTATACATATATTATGCTGTCTTTTATGCTGTGTCATCAGAGGGGGAAAGCCCCGTCCACTAGTGTCCATCTCTCCATCTCATTAGCATAAACAGCAGCCCTGAGTGAGAAGCAGCCGTCTGTTCATTAGCCATTAGAGTGTTTGAGCTGCTGAAGATAATGTCAGCATAGACTAAGAGGATTATAGATGTGGAGTTTTAGATGAAGCACAAATGAACAGTGACAAGAGCGACATAGACTGACAGAAGCATTCTCAGGCCGTTTACACTAATACATTTTAGTTTTAAAATGCATAAGCTTTGCTACGGTTACGCCTTTTGTCCACACTACCCTGGAGTTTTCGAGCACTGAAAACGGAGTGTTTAGAGGCCGTTTTCATTTTAAAACACTGCTGCTGATTGTTAGTGTGGGTGGGGAAAACAAAGACATCTGAAAACGAAGCCGTGGCTGCAGACATTCGCCTGATTGGGGCTTTTCCTCAATATTAAGTACACAAAGTTCAGTCTTGCATATTCTCATTAAGTTCAGACTTTGTAAATTTAATGTTTGAAAACAACATAACATAACTGCCTCCTTTCATTTTCATTCAAAAATTTTAAACATACCCTCTCTCTTTTACTGAATATCAATTTTAATAATCAAAAATGGCCATTATAAAAGTCAAATTTATAATAATAATCAGTCAAATGTGCAGAATCAGTGTACGTGGTCACATAAATTAAATATTAACTTATCTTTGCGCTCACCCAAAACACATTACCTGAAAACAAGTAATAGATTCAAAAGACCAAAGAGTTAGATATAGACAAGATGAACTGAACATCACGTTTAACAACTATAGTGAGATGAGATCCAGTGGTAGATCCTTGATGAACTGTCTGACGTGCACTGCTCTCGCCTGGGGAGGTGTGCTCAAAGCCCCCGCTGACTGCCTGGAGGACAGACGTCCACATACACTGCAGCCCATGCCAGAGTGTGTGTGTGGTCACGTGATGTGCTTTTTTAGCAGTGTAGTGTGGACAGAGATTTTTTTTTAGAAATGCTAAATGAAACGCCAGTGTGGACGTGGATTGTTTTCATTCTAAAATGCCATTTTAAAACTAAGACATTTTAGTGTAAACCGGCCTAACACAATTACACTGAAGCACACATGCAGACCTGACGAGCACTGAGAGCACAGCTAGTGCTGTTTTTTTAGTTGCTATGGTGCACAGGCGTCTGTAGCTCCGCCCTCTTCTGAAAAGAGCACAATCTAGTTTGCATTTAAAGTGACAGTCACCAAAATGCCACAATTAGGATTAAAGCCTGAAAGGGTCAGTTTCAGAGAGCTGGAGAACATTATCTGTGCTGTATCTTAAGCTGCAACTTCACTACAGAAGCACTTTTTAATAGCCCTCTGATGTGCCTAGATGTAGTGCCATATCTGGCGCACAATTGTAATGTTAATCATGCAGTTATACCAGTTATGGTCACCCCTGATTATAACACTTAGTAGCTAATAAAAACACATGCATCAGTTTAAAACGTTCATGTATTTATTTTCTAAATAATCCCTTTATTTATTTCAACCAAAAATCAATTTGAAAAAACAAAATTAAACAAAAAAGAATACAAAAATGGCTAAGCTTATAATAATAATACGCTAAACTTCCTATCCTCCCCTCCTATAGTAGTAAATGTAAATGATCGAAAGCTACCACAACTCTCTTAAGATATGATTTTTCTTTTGCTTTTTTTTTTGCCACTTGAGTTAAAGTTTTTGTGCACTGTTCTGGTTTAATGCTGTGATAATAAATCTTTAATACCCAAAGCCCTAAAATAAAAATCTACAGTCTGCTTGTAAAAATGTTTGGTGTCCATTTTAGTTACTGCCATTCTTCACTACCACTACCGCTACGGCTGCTGCCCCTATCCCACATCCTAATATAATGCCAGCAGTTTTCCACAAGTTAAGCTTTGACTGGGCCTCATTAAACATCTCAGTAGTGTAGTGCTTTCCTCCATTTCTAATCACCAGCTCATCCATCTGATCCAGCAGCTCATCTACTTGATGTTCATTTGTTTTGTCTTCATTGTTGAATGCTTGATATCTGCCACTGAAAGCCATAACAAACTGTCGCATTTCTGAACTCTCTTCTATATGATCTCTCAGGCTTTTGGTCAGTGAATCAACATGAGTGAAGACAACAATTGTGTAACGGGCACTTTTTTCCCCAAAGTTGTCTTGAATCCATTGGACTGTGTTCATCACTTCCTTTGTCAGCCTTACATCTGGTCTGATGACCAGCAGAAACACATGAGGACCCGGAGCAGACAGTTCCATGCACTTCTTTATTTCAGCCTTCACTTCACTTTGATCTTCTGATGTGTCTTGGAGACCTGGAGTGTCAATAATCGAGACCATCCGGCTTCCTTTTCTTGCCATTTCTTTCTCCGATATTGTAGTAACTGACACAGGACAAATGTCCTCTTTGAACACTTTTTTGCCCAGGATGGTGTTTCCAGTTGCACTCTTTCCAGCTCCAGTCATCCCTAACATGACAATCCGCAGATCTCCTACAATGGAGAGACACAGTTTCACATAAATAGCAAACAAAATCTCAAAGCTTTTAATATGTATTACAAAAAAAGAAAGGGGATATATTTACATAATTAAAAAATAAAATATACATTAAATGAAAAATAAATGAGAGGGGGAAAAAGAGAAAAAAAAAACAGACACTATCTCTAATATTAATTATGATAATTACAATTATAAATATTGTATAATATTTAATATGAGGCAAATTTAGTTGATTCCTTAATCATTCCTTTGTGGACCAATTTTTGCAGCCAGTTTATGTGTCGTGTTGTCCACTCTGAGTATATAGTGTTCATTAGGTTAAAGAATTAATTATATAATTATTTTAAAATGTTATTTCTCTCTTTCACCTGTGTTTTTGTGAATTGTGACAATATTCCATATCCTTCTAAACATTCTGTAGTTTTTTTAATACTGTACAAACCTTATTTTCTATTGCCTTACACAGAACAATATCCCTTTACAGGAAAATGTGTGCAGTTTTTTACTTTCTGAAGAATAAAAAAACCTCATTGGATATGATTAATAAGCCTTTTAGGAAGCAATGTGCTCGTAACTAACCATCTCCTTATAATATATAATTGTTGAATATTGAGTATATTATGCTCCCCGCTTCTTTTAAAACCATAAGTTGAGTCTTTAAAGTAATTTTGTATTTAGGTGAACACATTTTATTAGCGTTTCCAAAATTAGGCTAGATCAATTTTCTTACGGATTAATTACGTCGGATTAAATAGACTTCACTGACCTGTAATATTTGGTGCCATTTTAGAAATCTTTTTTTACTTGCAGTGCTCTTTCTCTATATGTCTCTCTTTCGTATGCGTTTTTAGCTAGTATCCGAAAAATCGAAACCGATGCGTATGAATGAATCTTTTGCGAAAAAAAATTACAAAAGAATACAAAATGTTTTGTCTTAGAGTAGTGAAGATGATTTTGTCGTCTTTTGTTTGCTTTAAAAAAGAAAGAGGAAATGTTGGGTCCATCCCATTCTTAGATTGCGGAGAGAGGAAGCAGATCCACCTCCGTATCAGAGCTGCGGGATTATCCAGACACATTCAACGTTTACTTCAAGATGTCCACTGCTCAGTTTCATACTTTGTTAGCGATAGTGAAACCACGTATTAAAAAAGAGATCACCTATTTCTGTGAACCAATCGATCCTGAACAACGACTGACTATATGTTGACACACACACACACACACACACACACACACACACACACACACACACACACACACACACACACACACACACACACACACACACACACACACACACACACACAGTTTCAATCAGAATTATTCGCCCCCCTTTGGATTTTTTTTTCCTTTTTTAAATATTTCCTAAAGGATGTTTAACAGAGCAAGAAAATTTTCACAGTATGTCTGATAATATTTTTTCTTCTGGAGAAAGTCTTATTTGTTTTATTTTGGCTAAAATAAAAGCAGTTTTTAATTTTTTAAAACCCATTTTAAGGTCAATATTATTAGCTCCTTTAAGCTATATATTTTTTCAATAGTCTACAGAACAAACCATCATTATACAATAACTTGCCTAATTCCCCTAACCTGCCTAGTTACCCTAATTAACCTAGTTAAGCCTTTAAATGTCACTTTAAGCTGTATAGAAGTGTCTTGAAGAATATCTAGTCTAATATTATTTACTGTCATCATGACAAAGAGAAAATAAATCAGTTATTAGAGATGAGTTATTAAAACTATTATGATTAGAAATGTGCTGAGAAAATCTGCTCTCTGATAAACAGAAATTGGGGAAAAAAATAAACAGGGGGGCTAATAATTCAGGGGGTTGAATAATTCTGATTGCAACTGTATATATGTATATATAAATGTAATTGTAAATATCACATGTTTTATTTGCATATATTGTCAATCTCAGATTCAGAAATTTCAGAAATTCAATTCAAAAAGTGAAACTCCTATATTATATACACTTGATTATGGCTGACAGCTAATGAAAACACCAAATTGAGTATCTCAGAAAATTTGAAGGCCAAATAAAAAGAGATGAAAACACAGAAATGTTGGGCTTATGACCAAATTATGAACATGTACAGCACTGAACACTTGGTTAGGGCTGTTTTTTTGTGCATGAATTACTCCAGCAATGTTGTGACGTGGCATGGAGGTGATCATTCTGTGGCTATGCTGAGGTGTTATGAAGTCAGGTTCCTCTGAAAAACATCCTTCTGTGGTGTCGGGTCTGGAGGTTCACATCTTCCTCTTCTTCACTATACCATACGCATTCTCTAATTTCAAGAAAGCTGGAAACCTGTAGCCACCGACTTCCATTGTTAGAAAACAAATGCTATGGAACTCAATGGTTACAACTTTCCAGCTTTTTTCAACTTTATTTCTTTCAGTCAGCTTTCTGTCTTGTTCAATTGAAGAAAGTAAGTCAAACAGGTTTGAAACAAGTGTAGGACGAGTAAATGATGACAGAATATTCATCTTTGGGTAAACCGTATACCTTTAAGCTGACAGCCTAATGCTACATGCCAATGAATCCTCTGATGAGAATCATTTGGCATGTAGCTGCAATGTAATTGATAGTCCATAAAATTGCAACAACAACAAAAAAAACAGTTTTTCCTCCAGCATTTTTAAAAAAAGACAAAAAGAAAGTAAAAGTAGTGCATTTTCAAGATATGTAATACACACATACATATATAAAAACACTTGCGCATTTCTATCCCAAACCTTGTGCAGATTGATGGTACGAGCCTGACATTCACTTTCACTAAATTGATTTCTGATTTTCTCTTTTGATTTTCTGTAATTGCATCGTGTACTAGGTAGAACTAAAAGTTGCTATTTTCTAGGTTGATATGGCTGGAGAAACTATACTCTCATTCTGGCGAGATAATCAAGGAGCTTTGCTGACATACCATGACTGCAGCAGCGCAACGATATCACACACAAACACACACACAAAACAATGCAGCCCTGTTTTTTTGACGCAAACATACCTAAATTATCTTTATCATCTCTTTCGTTACCAACTTTGGTAAAATCTATATTAAGTACAGAATCAGATCAGAATCAGAAAGAGCTTCATTTTTTATTAAGCTTTATTAATTAATTAATTCATTTTCTTTTCGGCTTAGTCCCTTTATTAATCCGGGGTTGCCACAGCGGAACCGCCAACTTATCCAGCACATGTTTTATCTCTGGGAAACATCCACACACACTCATTGACACTCATACACTACAGACAATTTAGCCTACCCAATTCACCTGTACCACATGTGTTTGGACTGTGGGGGAAACTGGAGCACCCGGAGGAAACCCACGACAACGCAGGGAGAACATGCAAACTCCACACAGAAACACCAACTGACCCAGCCGAGACTCGAACCAGCGACCTTCTTGCTGTGAGGCGACAACACTACCTACTGCGCCACTGCGTCACCCAGCTTTGTTTAAACTGAATTATATTTATCTTCTCTCTACTTAGTGCATTGTCAATGAATATTCATTTCATAATATTGTTTGAGTACTGTATTTTCTGTACTGTTTGGATATCTAATTGCATCACGTGACACATTGATGGTTTAAACGAACTCCAGTAGCACCTGTATTTTGTCATCGTGATGAAGGCAGGTCATATGTCAGGTTATGTTCCAGAGATGGGCCACACAGATTTTGCTATCCGTGTTTTTTTCAGTTGCCATGAGACGTGTTGTCCTGAAAAACAGCAACACCTATAAAAAATATGCAGCTGAGCTGGTTCAAATTAAAGATAAAGAACGTTTCTTGCAAGAATTCACAAAAATAAAGCAATCTATGGTTCACTTTACTGAAGTAACGTCAGACAGGTTCTGTGTTAAGATCTGTTTCCCTTGACAGTTTTACACATCACTGCAATAGAAGTTTCTGTCAAGTTTAACTCTTTCCCTGAAAGCATTTCTTTTAAAAAGTCTTTGATGGCTTTGATGGCTCTCACAACATTTTCTGCTAGGAATATATTTTTATTCTAATAATATATTTTATTTTATTAATCAATAAATCGAAATAAAAAAACGAGTCTCTTTTTTATTTTTTTATTTTAAACATTGTATTCATTTTATTTTATCTTCATGTTTTATCAACACTTGAATAGAGATGTGTTATTTCATAGGAAGCATCGCCGATTTATTTTTTTTAAATATATTATTTACCGGGCAACCCAGTGGCGCAGTAGGTAGTGCTGTTGCCTCACAGCAAGAACGTCGCTGGGTCGCAGGTTCGAACCTCGGCTGGGCTGGGTCAGTTGGCGTTTCTGTGTGGAGTTTGCATGTTCTCCCTGCGTTCGTGTGGGTTTCCTCCGGGTGCTCCGGTTTCCCCCACAGTCCAAAGACATGCAGTACAGGTGAATTGGGTAAGCTAAATTGTCCATAGTGTATGAGTGTGAATGTGTGTGTGGAAGTTCCCAGAGATGGGTTGCGGCTGGAAGGGCATCCGCTGCGTAAAATCGTGCTGGATAAGTTGGCGGTTCAATCCGCTGTGGCGACCCCGCAAGGGACAAAGCCGACAAGAAAATGAATGAATGAATGAATATTATTTACCAAGAATGTTTATTCAGTTATTCCAAATTGAATTTTCTAGACATCCAGACTGCAGCTCTGCACAAGACATTAGGCTAGAGAAAACTGGCAGTGCCTTGTTTTTCTCAAGTTTTTTTCCTTCATCACATTTTCGACAGTGTGATATTTGCACAGGCACTTTTATTTTCAGTAAACCGCTCATGCCATTATGAAATCGTCACATTTAAGATCTAATTTCTTTAAAAATCACTGATCTTCACTGTGAGCGACGCAGTGGCAGAGTAGGTAGTGCTGTCGCCTCACAGCAAGAAGGTTGCTGGTTCGAGCCTTGGCTAGGTCAGTTGGTGTTTCTGTGTGGAGTTTGCATGTTCTCCCAGCGTTTGCATGGGTTTCCTCCGGGTGCTCCAGTTTCCTTCACAGTCCAAACACATGCGCTATAGCTGAATTGGGTAGGCTAAATTGTCTGTAGTGTAGTTGGCGGTTCATTCCGCTGTGGTGACCCCAGATTAATAAAGGGACTAAGCCGAAAAGAAAATGAATGAATGAATGATCTTAACTGCCTGATATACAATATAAAGACTGGACAAGAAGTATTACATTCAATTACGTTGTTCTGCAGCATGTTTTTAAAATATGGAAATGTATTTTTCTCCAGTATTTTCAATGGAGTTTCTGTGCTCTCCTGCTGCTCCTGATGGTGCTTGTGTTTAAATGGCTTTTCATCACATTTTACTCTTCAGCAACTAAATGAATGCTGAAGTCTATTTAACTGTTTATATTTTATTGCAATAAATCAGTGATGCTGTAAAAGGAACCGTATGAAATTGAAAACAGTCACATTAACCTTTCACTGGAAGTTTATCGGTGGCTGAAAAACACTAGCTGTGCATATTGTTCCTTGCCACTGGCTCACTTGGTTTGGAACTTGTGGAACTGCACATCGCTGGATTTGCTCTTCAGTGTTTCGACTATTTTAGCAGTGGCATTTGTATTACACTGAACTGAACTAAACTGAACTGTGACATAAAAAACTAGAACAACACTAGCATTCAACACTACTCTCCTGCCTTCCTGATGTGCTGGAATGTTTCACAATTTAAAATAATATGACTTTTGCTCTGTTTTCTTCATCTATGTTAAGCTGCTTTGACAGCCTGATCTCACGAGGAAACGTAAGTATTTTACGTTTTGTCAGTTTAGTGGCTAATTCGTACGAATTCGTACGAGTTCAGTCGTACAAAAATGTACGATTTTAAAAAGGAGGCGTGGCACCCAACCCCACCCCTAACCCCAACCGTCATTGGGTGATGAGCAAATCGTACTAATTTGTACGAATTAGATTGTACGAATTCATACGAATTAGCCACTAAATCAAAAAGTTACGAATTGCCGTGAGATTGCGTTGGCTTTGACACAATCTACATTGTAAAACAGTTAATGCTAATAGTGTAAATGCTAAAAAAGATACAAGATACCCATTCATTAGCTGGACCTTGACCTCCTGGTCAACACATGGGATGATTAGAGAAAATGCATGATTTTTTTTTAACTTACCAATGCGGATAAATATACAAATGCCAGCAATTTATACAAAAAGAGAAATATTTGATTAAAGGTAATACATTTACAGAGCTACAATTTTCTACAAAAAATCCCATGACTTATTCTGATTTATGAGTTCAAGTTACTAGGTTTTTTTACAACTTAACTAAATTAATGTAAAAAAAAATAAGTAATGCAAACAAGTTTAACAAAAAATTACAGACTATACTTTTTAAGTCTAAATCTATGAGTAAAAATATATTTTTTTCTGTTTGAGGTTCTCTATTTCGGATCTTTTAAGACAGAGAAGCATTACTTTACCATCTTTTTCTTTACCAACTTGTTCTTTTGGTAAAATCTATGCCTATTAAGAGCAGTCGCAGGCTTGGAGGCTTAATCATTTTTATAGTTTTTGCTTTGAGATGTTTCATAGCTTTGCTTTGACATTTTTGCTATTTGTTCATGTCAGATGTGTATTGTCAATTGTTGTTAGACTTGTCCCAAAAAACTACAGTATATGCAGCTGAACAGGTTCAAAATGAAATATCTGTTAAGATTAAGATCTGTTTTAAGTGTTTTATGATCTGATTTCACCCTAAGCCAGTTTTACACATCACTGCAATAGAAGTTTCTGTCAAGTTTAACTCTTTCCGTAAAAGCATTTCTTTTAAAAAGTCTCCATTTTTGATGATCTTTACCTTAATTTGATGAAATTTGATGAAGAATATATTCTGTCTAGAATATATGAGCATATTAAATATCAAAATATAGAACCAAGCTTCGTCTTTATCAAAAAAAAAAAACCTATATTAATTTTATTCTATGTATGGATTCATGCATTTTCAACACTTCAAATGGCCACTAAGAAATTACCTATGTTTATGTTTATGACAGATTTATGATGAGTATTGTTGTAATGGTAACATCAAGTTGTCATGACAAAGACAAAAACTGGTTGTGATGTATTTGTTTATGTCAAGTTGACATTCAAACAATGTCATCTTTGCATTTAAAATGGCTCTTTCTGACAGTTATAAGCATGCATAAAATCTCCTTCATATTCATCATGTGTCATGATTATAAAGGTTTCGTGACAGTCTTATGAACACACCTTCAAGTAAAGCGTTCCCCAATAATATGTATATCATGCACAACAATATACTGTATATATGTATTTTTAAATGCATTGTGGTGTTTATATAAAGCCAATGTTGTTGAGCTAGCTTCCATTGTTGGTCCTTATTTTTAGGTTGCTTGTCTGTCTGCTGTTTTAGACATCAGTATAGTCACCGGTTGAAGATTTTAAGGCTTTATTTTATTTTTGGTATTCAAATTCTTAGGTTTTCTGCTAATTGATGCTGTTCCGAGTTGTTTGCTGCTGATTTTTTCTTTTGTTTTTTAATCATTTGATTTGATCATGGTTTAGATTGTTATGTTTGTGGAATTGAAAAATCTTTAATTCTGGTGGCGAATTCTTCCCGATTTTCTTATTCTCTAGTCATCATGTGCAAGGTTTTTTTTTTAATGGAATATGTTGTTTTTTTAAACTGTAAATGTTGTTGAGCTTGTTTCCTTTGCCAGTTCATAGCCCTTTTTTGTCTCTTGTTTTGCGATTTATTAGCCTTTATTTCATATTATTCAAACAGAGTCTGGTTGCAGACACAATGCAGTTTCAGTGTCAGCAGCCAGACCCTTTTATCAGTTTTTTTTTTTTTTTTTGCAAATTTATGCTGTTTTGCTGTTGACGAGAAGACTGAAACTGAAACAAAAACAATTCTATTTCAAGCAATGAATTTTAATACAAGTTGAGCGTATTCTCTAGTCACTATAATAATTTAGGTGAAATAAAGCATCAGCTCACTGCAAAGACAGAGCTGATGAACGGCTCAGTGCCTCTATCTAGTGGTGGAAGTGTGCCATGACTAGAATTGTTTTAATGAGTGTTTTCTCACTTTATCATTGAGTATTTGCATAAACAGTGACTGGCTTAAGAATTAATCTGTAATCATTAGCAGTTAAAGGCACAGTTTTGTCAAAAATGAAAAAACTGTCATCATTTGCTCATACTTTTGCTGGTTTGTCCATTTGCACACATTTTTTGTCACCACATAATTTCTTATGTCTAATGATAAAATTACATATTTTTTTATGAACAACTCTGTTCATTATGCTTTTTGTTTTAGTGTGTGTTTTTAGCTTAAGTTCATTCTATTTTCATTCGCAATTAAGCTGAATGCAATGATGCAGAAAAGCTAGTTCATGCTTTCATGACTTCTAGGCTAGACTACTGTAATGCTCTGTCTGCTGGCTGCCCAGCATCCTCTATTAACAAACTTCAGCTAGTACAAAATGCAGCTGCCAGAGTTCTTACCAGATCTAGAAAATATGATCATATCACCCCAATGTTATCCTCCTTACACTGGCTGCCTGTTAAGTTTCGTATTGAATTTAAAATATTACTCCTTACCTATAAAGCTTTAAATAATCTAGCTCCTGTTTATCTAACCAACCTCCTGTCTCGCTACAATCCAACCCGCTCTTTACGATCTCAAAACTCAGGGCTTCTAGTAGTACCTAGAATATCAAAGTCGAGTAAAGGAGGTCGAGCCTTCTCATTTATGGCCCCTAAACTCTGGAATAGCCTTCCTGATAATGTCCGAGGCTCAGACACACTCTCACTCTTCAAAACTAGATTAAAGACCTATCTTTTTAGCAAAGCATACACTCAG
>CAIGQS010000256.1:30000-57421 GCA_903798195.1 Danio kyathit
CAGTCTATTTCAAAGAGAAACGTTGCACCAGTTGCATTTCCATCCACGATTGCTTCGCGCAAGGAAACGGGACACGGGAGCTTTTAAGCACTCGCGCGCATCAAATCATGACACTGTCGTCAGTGGGCAAGGATCTCCGTGCGCCTGATCATCCTCTCATTCGGTATTCACCTGCTTTCTTTTGCTCGCGCGAACACTTGTCAGTCATGCTGCTTCTCGATTCTAAGATCACATTTGCGCGCATATTGTCAAACGGTCTTAAACCGTAATTCTAATCTTTAGTGACGAGGCAGCACTGGCATTTTAAACATTGTCAACCAGCCAAAGTGGCTAGTGAGGGTGTCTGTCTAACCCCCCTAATCTAACCGCATTTGGTGGGTGTTAATGTCAAGCTCTGCTTATTATTATTATTATTATTATTACTATTATTATTATCATTCATTCATTCATTCATTCATTTTCTTTTCGGCTTATTCGGCTTAATAATCCGGGGTCGCCACAGCGGAATGAACCGCCAACTTATCCAGCATATGTTTTACACAGCGGATGCCCTTCCAGCTGCAACCCATCTCTGGGAAACATCCATACACACTCATTCACACTCATACACTATGGACAATTTTAGCTTACCCAATTCACCTGTACCGCATGTGTTTGGACTGTGGGGGAAACCGGAGCACCCGGAGGAAACCCACGCGAACGCAGGGAGAACATGCAAACTCCACGAACCAGCGACCTTCTTGCTGTGAGGTGACAGCACTACCTACTGCGCCACTGCGTTGCCCTTTTGTTATTATTATTATTATTTTATTTATTTTTTTGATTTGAAAAGTCTACTTTTACAACTTTGACACACTGCAGAAATGTTCTAGCCAACAGGCTCATGTCTAATACAGAACAGATACGTCTCTTAATAAATAGCCTACTATAAATTAAATCCATTAACATATGCTATATATTTTTGTTTTCATAAGCTTTGGAGACGTAGCGTAGATTCTGCTTTTAAATAATAGGTCACCTACAGCTTTTGTCATGAGCCATTCAAATTGGCATAAATGTTTTCAAAGTACACTGCGAAGGAAGCATAATTGTAAACAGGAAGATCACTAAAACTACAGTGTCTAAAGTTTAGTGATTAAAACTTCACTAAAGAATTACATGTTTTCATCAAATCATTCCAAGTTTAAATCTTGTTTATTTTTTATTTATTCATATTATTAGGTGTTCTGCTAATTTATGCTGTTGACGAGAAGACTGAAACAAAAAAAAATCTCCATTTCCAGCAATTAACCTTTAATGCAAGCTGAACGTATTCTCCAGTCTCTAACAATTTACAGTGTTTTTGTAGGTGGTAAACAGCATCAGTCCACTGCAAGGACAGTGCTGAAATACGGCTAAGTGACTCCATCTAGTGGTGAGTGTATGCCATGACCAGAATTGTTTTTAACGAGTGCTTTTCCATGGGTGTCATTTACTCACACTTAAATGCTGGTTTGTCCATTCACACACATTTTTTGTCACCACATAATATATTATAACACACCTTTTCTTAATAACAAAACCACATAGGTTTTAATGAACAACTCCGTTCATTATGCTTTTTGTTTTACTGTGTGTTTTTAGCTTAAGTTCATTCTATGGGTTTTCATTCGCATCTGCTTTGAGAATGTAACAATGCTCTGCGCCACTAGAGGGAGTACAGCTGAAAGCGAAAACTGAAAGCGAAAGTAAACATTGGATATATATATATATACTATAGATAGAACGGTTGCTACTTTTCTGGAAATTTCAGACATTGGTCTTAAGGTATCTATGTAATCAAACAAAACCTTAAGTATCTTTAAACTTTAATTCTAAGCATCCTCAGTTGTATCCAGAACTGCAAACCATGCTTACAGAAGTCATTTTTCTATCATGAGAGTTTGTGTTTTTGTAGTTTTGTAGATGTGTTTCTGCCCTGCTATGTGCATCTATGGTGTTCAGTATGACAGAAGTGGATGTAGATCTGCTTTATATACTGCCATGTTTCCTCTGTGTCAATGATTATTTTCTTTGTAATAGTGGAGTGAATGCCTGGTTCAGCAGCATACACAGATGTTGTCTTTATTTCAGCTGGAGTCGAGGATATCGTCCAGAAATCTGCTATTATCTCAATAAATCTGATTTATGCTACACTGTAAAACCCAACAGTCAGCTTTATCAAACGAAATGAGTGTAGATAACTCAAAATTTACTGAAAGTTAATTCTACTCATTTGAAAAGAGTTTTGAACTCAGTGTTGAAGGTAATGAGTTGATTAAATTCCTCATTACTTCAGCTTAAATGGAGTAAGTTCACAGTACTCATATAGATTAGTTTTTTTTTACTCAAATGGTTTGTAGCAATCGGTTTCCTCAAACGGTTTGAGTTGCCTTGACTTATTGAGTTTTACAGTACTCCGTTGGTTTGAGTTCTCTTCATTTATTGGGTTTTACTGTGCTCCAATTGCTTCCTTTACTCAAATGGATTAAGTTCACAGTACTCATTAGGGTTAGTTTTTTAACTTAAATGGTTTGTTGCAATCGGTTTCCTCATATGGGTTGAGTTACTTTAACCTAATGGGTTTTACAGTATTTATTTGTTTTACAATGGCTTGAGCTTTCCAGATGAATCAATATCCATCATAGTCAACAATCGGGCTACCATAGACCCTTTTTATTTACTAAACATGCATGAAATATGTGTACGGATGCTTTCAGCCATAATTCATGATTTTATTTTAAATGTTCGAAAACATTCAACCCAGCTTATATCACATGTACACAATAACCATGTTGGCCTGGGCCTATAAAACCAACCAATCAGCCAAGCAGCACAGGGAGGATAAATACAGAGAGCAAACAGGGCAGATACTGAAGGAACACTGAAATGGCAAATGAACCATACAGTACATAAGCTTTGTGCATTTAGACAACAGACTATAGCATACAAAACAAAGCCATATGGACACAAGAACACAGCCAAAAACATCACTCGTAATGCACAAATAAGCAACATGTACAGTAAGTCCACAGCCAATGTAAATCTGTAGTCAGACCACTGCTGTGCACATAAAACATCTCACGCAGACAAGATCTCACACACCCTCATGACAAAGCACTACAGTCATTCATTAGTGTTTATGAATCATAACTATATTAAAACGTATCATACGGTATATATTATTAACTCTTTTGTTAATGAATGCTCCAGCATGCTGCATATTTACTGATAAACCATAATAAACACGCTAGTATATTATAGATTAGGGCGTCACGGTGGTGCTGTGGGTAGCATGATTGCCTCACAGCAAGAAAGTTGCTGGTTCGAGCCTTGGTTGGGTCGGTTGGCATTTCTGTGTGGAGTTTGCATGTTCTCCCCGTGTTGGCGTGGGTTTCCTCCGGGTGCTCCGGTTTCCCCCACAAGTCCAAACACCTGTGGTACAGGTGAATTGGGTAGGCTAAATTGTCCGTAGAGTATGTGTGTGAATGAGTGTGTGTGGGTGTTTCCCAGTACTGGGTTGCAGCTGGAAGGGCATCCGCTGCGTAAAATATATGCTGGATAAGTTGGCGGTTAATTCCGTTGTGGCGACCCCTGATGAATAAAGGGACTAAGTTGAAGAGAACATGAATGAATGAATGAATTTGAACAATAAAAAAAAGAAACTATAACAGCTTACTTAAAGATTTACTCTAAGATAAATTATGCAAATCAGTCTCTCTGGGATTTTGCAGGGACAATTTGTTGCAGCCTAAAATGACTTTTGCTTCAATTCATTCAATCATTTTATTTTGATCTCAAGAAACACTAGACTTGCCAAATCATGACTAAAATAAAAATCTGAGGTCAAACCACAGAAAGAATAATGCAGACATGTTTTTTGAAAGCATCTGCGATCGCTGAAAGAGAAATAAACTACAAAAGTAAGCAGAAACTGAATTAAAGCAAACACTGATGGTGACTGAACAACATCTAAACCAGTGGTTCCCAAAGTGAGGGGTGTGAGACAATAAAAGGGGGTCACCTGGTGATTTCTATTGTAAACTATTTAAATGAATAAACTATTACAATTAATAAACTATTAAAATTACTATATTTTTAAATTACTATATTTTGCTATACTTTTTCTATAACCTACAGAAGATAAAAAAAATAGTTTCCTTAAAAATACAACATGTGAATAAAAAGCCATCAGTTTTCACATTTTTTTTCCATTGGATTGCAACTCCTGGGGTTTTACATTAGATTATCCCCACAGCAATAGCGTCATTTGCAACAGATTGATTTCAAAGCACCAGGTTAAACTTTCTGACACCTTTATGGCACTCAAATACATTAAAAATAAATACAAGTGACTTAACATGGAGGATGATCTCCAAAATTAAACCAAGAATAGACTTGTGCTGTAAACATTGTGCCGACCAGTCTCATTAGGTGAGGTTAATATTAAATTAAACAAATGAATAAATGACTGTAAAAATTATATAATTGTTAGACTGCTGCACTTTGTTTGTGTCAATATGCTCATGTTTATATGGGCCTGTTGGTGTGTGTGAGCCGTTGTATTCAACATTTGTATGTTTATAACCACCTCTGAAAATAGCAGGGGTCGTGAGTCACTGACATTGTTATTTTGGGGGGTCGTGGACTGAAAAGTTTGGGAACCCCTGATATAAACTGCTAATTCTCATTTATAATTAATCTCAGTCTGGTTAAAATTAGTAAGTAAACAAACTGTGCTTAATTATAACAATTAAGCCAACTTAACAGTTCCAACAGCAGTTCTTTTTTGCAGTGCATAATATAATGCATATTTTATAGCTGAGACAGACATAAAATAAAGACAACTTTTTTTCTCTCTGCTTGATATAAGGGATATACTTTATTATTAATATGTGACATAAATATGCTCAAAAAAGTGTTACATTTTCATAATTAACTGATGTATATTTATATATACACACTGTTAACAATGTCCTGTAGAAACTACAGTAACTTACTGGCAGCAGTTCACCAGTAACTTACTGTAATTTGATTACAGCACAAATACTGTGTTTACATTTACAGCACCGTTTATCTGGCTGTATACAGTATTGTATATCTTTACTGTAAAATATACAGTCATTTTCACAATGCAACCTTAAATTAAAGTAACATACCACATAACGGTCCTACAGTAAAATAGTTCATGTTACAGTTAAATACTGTGTTATTGTTCGAAAATTGTTAACAGTGTGTATTAGAGATGCGCGGATCTGCTGAAATGTTACCCGAATCCGCTCCTTCATTCTAATCATCCACCCGCCACCCGCCCACACATATTATTTTATCTGATATATATATATCCGCACCCGATCGACACTTTAATAATTGTAATTCTTTGTTTTAAGCATGCTGATAGGTCACCGTGGATCATTCGTTATTAACAGCAGATTCAGCTTTTACATATACAGGAAAAAGATAACAAAAGCGGTGCCACTTCAGCCTAAACGGCAGCTATGTTCTGTTTACTTGGCCTTTTTCTTTGCACCGTGCAGAAACAGAATAGTATCTACTGTGCCTGGATTCAGGTGATTCCGCCTCGCCTCCAAAACACGGCCAGCTGCACTAAATGAGCGTTCGCTCGCACCGCTTGTTGCAGGAATGCACAAGTTGCAAGGCGCTGCAGTCGTGTAAATAAGCGATCTTGTTTCTCCCAGAACGACAGCAGATTTTCCTCTGATGACTCCTTTAACTGAAAGTTTGCACAGTACTCTTGCACTTCATCCATATTTTGGGCTTCTCATCTGCACATTCTGCGAAGTCCACTCTCTGCTTTTTTGCTGGTCAACTGCTATGTCCCGCTACATCCACCCGCGACCCACCCACAATTAATTATAATGTATTTTTTATGGTCACACTTTATTTTGATGGTCCGTTTGTTGAATTTAAGTTACATTGCAACTAATTATCATTAGATTACAAGTAGACTGTTAGGTTGGGGTTGGGGTTAGGGTTAGTGTAAGTTGACATGTACTTGCAAAGTTTCTTATAGTCAGTTTAATGTCTGTTGAATGACTGTTAAATGTCAGTATCAACAGATATTAAGCAGACAGTCTACTAATACTCAAATGGACCATCTAAATAAAGTGTTACCTTTTTTATTACCCGACCCACGGTTTATACGAAGCTTCCGCAGATATAACTGACATCAGCGCATCACTAGTATGTATATATACACACACACACACGTGTCAATTATTGCGCTGCCTGGAGCTTTAGACTGGATCTACACCAGGTCTGAAAGCACTTCTCGGCCTCCTCCATCTTCTTCTTCTCCTCCACTTTGACAGCACCAGATCCTCTGTAATAAACTCTGACCAGCTCTTCATTAAACCTCTTTGGCAGGAAACTGGACAGCTGTCAATACAAGACAAACGTAATGCTCTTTAAAAAACAATTGCTCCCGAAGTAAATTGACCAAGGCAAAGTATCAAGCCTCTGTTTACCAAAAGACTAAGTAAGAGATAAAGTACATCCAGTCAGTTGTTATCGCAGAATAAAGCCTGACCGATTGATCAGCAACTGTTGTTTAACACTGAAAGGTTTAAGTCTTGATCACACCAAACACGCTTTTTCTTTTATTTTCTAATGGTTTTATAAGCGGTTTCTTATCCGCCTTGCATTTTTGTCATTGCGTTCTGTGCGTCTGTAGTTGAAAAAAAAAAACTGGATGGGGGGGGGGGGGGGGGGGCACAGCACACTTCTTTTCATGTCAACAAAAGGCAGTGTGGTGTGCCTCACATTCTTAGAATTGAAAAGCATGTTTGGTTTGATCAGCCCATTATTCTGCGATAACCACCGGCTATATGTACATTATGCTGATTATTACACAGCTATTCTAAACAAAACTAAGCTATTACTGTTACACAAAACATAGATTCAGTTATTCAAGTCGTGTAATAACAGTAACTAATAAATGATGACTTATACATTTTTATTCCGCTATAAAAACCAGCTGGATGTACATTATGCTGATTATTACACAACTACAGTGTAAAAAATATCTGTTAATGAACAGTTTCCGTGTTTTTAACATTCACAGCTGTTTTTTGTTTATTTCTGGTGGTGAATTGCATTATGGGATGTTGATCTCTGCTCTGTCCACTTTTAATGTTGAACATTCAACTCTACAGTTTAACAAAGTGACTTTTACAGACCTTTGCTTTTACACTAATGGTCAAGATGATTGTTAGTAGCTGGATAAGTCTGTGTTATTCGTTTAATCAGTCACTCAATACCAGAGAACAACATGTCTTGGATGACCAATCAGAATCAAGCATTAAAGCCGTGTGATAATAGTAACTAATACATGACCAGTTATAAATTTCCATAATTTCCTGTATATAAACTGGCCAAAAAGGTCAAAGTTACCTGGTAATCGCTAATAGTCGAAGCTTCGTTGGGTTTTCTCTTGCTGTAGAAATAAACATGGTCAATGGGGTTTTTGTCCTTCATGCCATGATCCAGATCAACCACCTACCATAACAGGAGATTAAATGATTAGTTTGTAAAGATTTAAAGGTACGAAGGTAGAGATTAAGTGTTGGGTATAGACTGACATTCAAAGACAGCATTTTTTAAATGATTTTGTCTTTGACTGTATAACTCACATAAACCGGTAGCTCTTCAGCTGTCAGGGAAACAGTAGGGTCTGTTGGTTTGTACTTCTCTACTGCTACCTTCCAGGTAATTTGAAGCTCTTCCTGAAATAAAGATTTCACTCAGTTTTAGCAGTTTAATCAAACTATAATGTATGTTTTTCAGTTTCTGTCCAACCTTTGACTTGTTTTTCTCAGCCAGACGAGCTTCTCCGATAAACTTTGGCAGTTTTCTTCTCATGATCTTGTCCAGGATGTCTCTGGAATCCTTCAGATTAGGAGAAGTGGAGGACAAGATCTGCTCAAAGATCTCATCTGGTAAAATAATGGAAATAATGTAATTATTTTTATAACATTAACAGATCAGCATGTGCATTTTCTATGGGCGATACTACTCTGTTGAGTTTGAACCACTGAATGACTTGACAATGTTTTTGGTCTTTTTCTTTTGGGACCCTTGCTGTCTATGGAGGATGAGAGAGCTCCAGGATTTCATCTAAAATATTTTCATTTGTGATTTGAAGATGAACAAAAGTCTCTGGGGATTGAACAACACTAGGGTGAGTTATTAATAACAAAAAGGTCATTTTTGGTGAACTAATGCTTTAAATACACAGGGGAGTGAATAGCAATAAAGAAACAAGTGTGGGGGTAAATGAACAGAACAAAAGTGCCAAAAAAGAGACATCGATCTCCAGCAAGCAGGTTATTCAGAGTAATGTCCTGTACATTTCCTACTCCCTTTGTCCTACATACTCACTTTTTTATTTTGGTACACTTTTACTTCGCTAAATCCCAAAACAAAATATTGTATATTTTACTCCACTACATTTTCTAAATGAAGATAGTGATGTTACAGGAACATGTTTGATTTAATAGTTTCACAAATTATGCTGAGCAATTAATTAGTGAATTGGACTGAAATCTGTTCACGAGTCAACAACTCATTGATTCAAATGATTTGTTTATACAGAGTGAGGCTCCAATAAATGATTCACTGATTCAAATGATCAGTCAGAGTGAGCCTAAATGATTCACTGATTCAAATGATGAGTCAGAGTGAGCCTAAATGATTCACTGATTCAAATGATCAGTCAGAGTGAGCCTAAATGATTCACTGATTCAAATGATGAGTCAGAGTGAGCCTAAATGATTCACTGATTCAAATGATCTGTTCAGAGTAAGGCTCCATTAAATGATTCACTGATTCAAATGATCTGTTCAGAGGGAGTCTCCAGTAAATGATTCACTGATTCAAATGATCTGTTCAGAGGGAGTCTCCAGTAAATGATTCACTGATTCAAATGATCTGTTCAGAGGGAGTCTCCAGTAAATGATTCACTGATTCAAATGATCTGTTCAGAGGGAGTCTTCAGTAAATGACATACTGATTTAAATAAACTGTTCAGAGTGGTTCTGCAGTAAACAATTTACTGATTCAAATGATCTGTTCAGAGTGAGTCTCGGGTAAATGATTCACTGATTCAAACAATCCATTCAGATTGACTCTGCAGTAAAAGATTCACTGATTTTACTGAGCTAAATGGGATTCGCTTGGGTTTTCATGAATTATCAGTGTGGATTTTGACCATGACAAGTTTCAGTAATTCAACTTTCTTGCAAACTAAACCTTGATCAGGACGTATATTTACTTCTAATAAGTAAGTAAACTAAAAATAAAGTACTTTGACTCAAAAGTATTCATAAGGATGACTTTATACTTCTACTGGGGTAATATTTTCTTAGGGTATCCACAAGTGACTAATTTGTGCACTTAACCATAACTGTTTCTATAGCATACACTCTCAGAAATAAAGGTATGCAAGCTGTCACTGGGGTGGTTCCTTTTCAAAAGGTACACATTTGTACTTAAAGGATCCATATTAATACCTTAAGAGTAAATATTACCTAAAAAGTACAAAAGTGTTCCTCTTAAAATTGTTAGGTACTAATATATATTTTTGATGTACCAATATGGACCCCTTAAGTACAAATGTGTATCTTTTAAAAAGGTACCACCCCAGTGACAGCTCTCGTACCTTTATTTCTGAGAGTCTAGTTTAAGCACAATATATAGCTTTCTTTTGCTCATCAGTGTTTTCAGCTGACCTGTGAGTTTGCAGTAATCCTCCACTGACTTTATGGCTTCAGAAATTTTCAGCATATCTGCAGGTCTTTTTTTGTGAAGGTCACGATCAGCAAGCAGGAGTGCTTTAGCAAACCTGATGCATAAAAAAGAGCATTATAACAGAACTGAAGGCTTTCATTCAAATGCTGAATTCGTGAAACACCCTGTAAAAGAGGAGCAGTGATGGAGGGATGTAAGATGTTAAAGACGTTAAAGAGAAACTCACATGTCTTCAATGATATTCCCGATCTTGTGTTGATAGGCCTGGCGATGGAGTGTGTATCTGGTGCGAAACATATCATAGACATTATCAGCCTCCTGTCAGACAGAAAAACACAGAGCTCCAGATTTTATAAAGCCACATTCAGGAATGTCTGATATAATAGATTTGTATTTCGTCATTTAGCAGACAAATTTGTCCAATTGAGGAGACATTTAGTGATTCAACAAGAGGAGGCAATACACACAAGAAGAGACAATTATACAAAGAAACTGTTTGAGCTCAGAGAAATTAATGCTAGAGTAAGGAGGGGAAGTGTTTTAGAGAGAGAGAGGAGTGTTCCTACAGGTGGTTTGTCAAGCTCACTCACCTGTGTGAGGTTCACTACATTTAAAGAGTTCACACTTAGCTGATGATTGATTATAAAGCGTGTTTTGAGCTCATAAGATCTTCGAGCGTGGGGCTCCCTCCCGTTTGCAGGGTGAGGGGGGAGTTCGAGCTCAGGTAGATCTGGAGAACTTCCCTGCTGTAGTAGCTAATGAACAGATAGTGATCGCTCTTAAGAGATAACTACTTACTAGGAGCATGTCTATGGTGCTGATTTGGATTAGTCAATTAGCTTAAGTTGCATCTTTATGGATGGTGGGAGGAAACTGGGGGACCCGGGGGAAATCTTTGCAAGCACGCGGAGAACGTGTAAACTCTGCACAGAAACGTTGACTGGCTTGGTAAGAACTAGAACTAGAGACGTTCTTGCTGAGAGGCAACAGTGCTAACCACTGGGCCGTTGTGTCGGCCATCTAGGAAAAGAGGAGTAGGCGTGGAAGGGGGGATTCTTTAAGACGAAGACGATTATGGTATGGAACTTAGGTTATTTATAGAGACTTAGGAATTGTCTGATAAATCATCTGGTGAATCATAAACTGAATAATGCAGGACCAGCCGTGGTCAATCATAAGCACGTCATCCTCTCCAAATTAGTTTATAAATAAACTTCACAAATGTGAAAGGTTTTTTTTATATGGAGTGTTTTGAAGGAAAGTGTCTGCTGCAAATGTGCAGAACTGGTGTCGGTTAAAGTGTCAGATAGGTGAGAAAGTATGTTCCACAGGTGGTTTGTCAAGCCCTCTCACCAGTGTGAGGCACACTCAGAATTGCTAATGTTTTGTGACTGATATGTGGTGGGAGTGGGGGTTGGGGGTTTACAAGGGTTCAGGTGATCTCAGAAGATTAAATTAAATGTAGTATTTCTAATTAAAGTGTCTAAAGTAACGTAAAAATCTAAATGATGGTAGTGGTTTCATTTTTAATGTGTGGTGAATTGCATTATAGGATGTTGATCTCGGCTCTGTCCACTAGTGATGTTGAAAATTCAAATCTACAGTTTAATAGAGTGACTTTTAAGAACATTTTAGTCATTTGTAAATAAAATAATGTGTAAGAAATAATATCTAGAGAATTAAGTGTGTAAAATAACAGAAAATGTGCTGCAGTTTATCACAAGGTTTCTGTAGCGTAATATACAAAGACAATATAGCACTGCACATTATTACATGTTCAGAAAAGTCACAAGTCACAGTTTACAACTGTTCAAGGTTAAAAGTTGTTGAAAGAAAGATCAGAATCCCTTAATGCAATTCAAAAGCAGAAACAATATAGGGTAAAATAATAAAAATGGGGTAAACAATGAACTGTAGCTTGTTAATCTGCATTATTAACGAAAGCGATGTATCCTGTACCTTGTCTCTGAAGCAGATGTGCTTTCTTCCATTCACTACACAAACTCGAGCAAATTTCAGCAGTCGGAGATGGTCGAAGCTGTTTCGAATGCCAAGGTGATGGCAGTCTCTGAAAAAATGTGATTATTATGACTATTTGGCTCTGTCTGCATTTGTTTATAGCTGTCTTTATTAACGTAACAAAATGAGGAAAAGCCGTCGGGCTGTCGAGTATCTAAAACACTATATGACTTTATTATTACTTATTTATTAATATTTACCGTGCAAAATAGTCCCATTTGTCCACATCAATGCCGTTTTGTTTATTTGCCACAATCTCGTAGAGGAAAGATTTCTCTACATTTCTGCCCTTGTACGGCCACTGTAAAGAAAACAAAACCAAATGTCTGTTTCACTTCAGCTTTTTACACTAAAGGCTGATTCATTTTTATGGTCACACTTTATCTGAATGTACAATACTCGCTATTAACAAACCATTAACTAAGACTTTTAGCTTAATAAACTACTAATTATCTGCTTTTTAATACTTAGTAGTCGGGTTTAGGCACTGGCTAATGAGATCATACTTTGTAAGTGCTAATAAACAGTAATATTTTAATAATAGGCAGGTAATAAGCCAATAGTAAATGGTGTGAATTGTTACTAAAGTGTTACCATTTTTATTGATATCATTATATACCTCAACACTTGAGGTTTTTGCCCCTTCGATTAACTCTTTAATGAAGATGACGTCATTATCATTGAGTCCATGTTCCTTCAACACCTCCTCATTTAGACTCTTCACAATGCTGTCAAACATCTGTACTGACATCTGCTCATGCTGCACAGACCGAAAGACAAATCATACATCATAAAAGCATATTATATATGACAGGCATCGATTATACTGTGAACACTCTATTTTAATGAACAGTTTTCGTATTATGTGGTTCACAAGTGTTTTGGGTTTATTTGCGGTGGTGAATTGCATTATGGGATGTTGATCTCTGCTGTCCACTTTTGATGTTGAGAATTCAACTCTACAGTTTAACAAAGTGACTTTTACTGACACTTCAGTTTGAAATAATATAATGTCCAAGAAATAATAATATCTAGAGAAATAAGCCTTTAAAATGTGAAAACAGAAAATGTGCTGCAGTTTATTACAAGTTTTTTTTGTAGTGTAATATACAACACCAGCCAAACAATATGGCACAGTAAACCATTACATGTTCAGAAACATTACATGTTCACTTTTTTACAACTATTCAAGGTTAAAAGTTGTTGGAAAGAAAGATCAAGATCATATAATGCAATTCAAAAGCAGAAAAAAATGAGGAAAAATAAAAACATGAATCACAAAATATGGAAAACTGCTAATTTATTAACAGTGCCTGAACTAACAAAGTGTTCATTCTCACCTTCCACCTTTCAGGGATATCATCAGGCAAACCTGAGAAACAGAAGCAGGTGGTTTGTAAAACATATTATGCTCTTAAAGTCTTTTAGGTTAGTTTACCAGATATACATTTATAAGTTCTGCAGGTCTGAATGTATCAACACTGAAAACAATCTTGCCTTAATTTTTTGAAGTTGCCATTACCTTTTGATATCTTTATTTGTTTGGCTTCAGGAATAACCAGGGCATCAAATACATGCGAAAGTGGGCCATGACCTACAAAATACACACACATTTTTTGTAAAATATTTACATCATTAGAAAGCCATTTCATGTATATATATATATACACAGTTGAAGTCAGAATTATTAGCCCCCCTGAATTATTCACCCCCCTGTTTATTTTTCCCCCAATTTCTGTTTAACAGAGAGCAGATTTCTCCTAGGCAGGTTAGGGTAATTAGGCAAGTTATTGAATAATAATGGTTTGTTCTGTAGACTATTGAAAAAATATAAAGCTTAAAGGGGCTAATAATATTGACCTTAAAATGCTGTTTAAAAAATTAAAAACTGCTTTTATTCTAGCCGAAATAAAACAAATAAGACTTTCTCCAGAAGAAAAAATATTATCAGACATACTGTGAAAATTTCCTTGCTCTGTTAAACATCATTTGGGAAATATTTAAAAAAGAAAAAGAAATTCAAAGGGGGGCGAATAATTCTGACTTCAACTGTATATGAACTACCTTGATCATATTGACATCAAACTTTGGCGTCAAAAATCAATTACTGGGCTGTCCTGTGATCGTGTTTTTGATGCCAATGTTAGATGTCAATTTGATTTGCATTCAGGCATGTTTTTAATGTCTTTTTGACATCAAGGTGCCAACTGAGTTAGAGTGATTATAGATTTAATACTACAGTAACTTAATTTTTTTCTATTTTTCTCTGCTCTTTATTTATTTTGGTTTGGTTAACATTGCTTTTGGCCAATATATCTGATTCAATAACATTTATGGCTAAACAAAAATATAAAGAACTACATATTTACTGCAAAAATATGTAGTATACTTAGAAGAATCTGAGTCCCTCAAGTGAGTTTCCTTGAAACTGTTTTACAGAAATGTTGCAGCAATTTAAATCGTTCCAGGCATCGTTTGCATAAATTTATATATTTGCGTGATTTCCTTTTTGAATTATTACTCCTTACCCAAATCGTGGCACAGACCAGCGATCTGAACACACAGAAAATCCTGTTTGGTGATTTTGAGCTCCGGCTGATTGTCATGAAGACTCTTGACCAGGCGTCCGGCTAAATACGCCACACTGAAATACACAAAGAAGACATCAGTTCATGATCAAATTGAGTGAATTCTGCAAACTACTAAAACGATTCATAAAGAAACACTTCACTTTTATTTTTAAAGAGCCTTAAATTCAAGTTAAGCAGGTGAGTTTTGCCATTTTTAAAATCATTTAGCCGATCTCCAGGTCTTTTAGCTTAGCTTAGTTTAGCATAGATCATTGAATTGGATTAGACCATTAGCATCTCGTTTGTAAAATAAAAAAAATAAAAAATTTGGATAATTTTTTATTTAAAGCTTGACTCTTCTGTAGTCACATCGTGTACTAAGCTTAATAAAAAAATTTAAAGTTGCTATTTTCTAGGCCAATATGGCTAGAGGAAGTATACTCTCATTCTGCCGTAATATTTACACATTTTTGCTGCCGTACTATGACTGTATAGGAAAAATGATATTACGCAGTGCCTAGAAAATAGTCCCCAGCTAGACAACTATAGGTAACAGCGGTGCTTAATATCATTGTGCTGCTGCAGCCGTGGTACAGCAGCAAAGTCCTCTGATTAGTATGGCAGAATGTGAATTTTTGAGATGCTAACGGTCTAATCTGATTCAAAAATTTATGCTAAGCTAAGCTAAAAGTGCTTCTGCCAGACCTGGAGATTGGCTGAATGGATTAAAAAAATGGTAAAACTCATATGCATGGCTGTAAAATGAGCTTATACTACTAAATAAAGTGAAGTGTTCCTTTAACATCATTTATTTTGTTAAGATACCTAAAAATGTAGCATTGTATATCTGTCTCACCCAATGGAGTGCTCGAATCGGTTGTGGGAAGCCCCGGGATACACCAGATACGTTCCTCCGAGCTGTTTGAGGTGTCTGAGTCTCTGAAACTGAGGGGTGTCTGTGATTTTCACCAGAAGGGGGTGCAGAGCAATGTGACCATGAATAGGGTCATTGAAGATCTACAAAAACACAAAACACACCGGCTCATTAAACAAACTTACAATATTATTTGTGACTCAACCATTATCTGACTTCAACAATGTCTTTTGCTTATAAACTCGCAGAGTATTTAATTGGTGAATTTGTAAACGAGTCTGATATACAATATATACAAATGTAAACGATGTACAACGAGTTGTATAGTAGCAGCATGTGAGTGACTGAATCAATTACTCAACTGATTCAGTTAGAGCAATGACTTGAGTCATTCAGGAGCATTATTTTACATGAGTTTATTTTGTTGCAAAGTTCAAGCAGTTTCTCTATAACAGTTTGTTTATTGCCCAAAGTCAAAAGTAGTCATATTTTTGTCATATCACTGTAATGCAAGAAAACAGCACTGAGAATGCATGATTATGTTGAAGCTAAAAACAAATAATCCACCTTTTGTGCTTTACCTTCATTTGTTCTTTTGAGAAGTCTAAGGTGTATTTCTTCAGGATGTCTTGCAGTTCATCCGTGATCATTTCCCATAACTGCTGTTTATCAGGCTCTGAAAAAGCATCACATTTTGTATCCTTCAAGAGTTCACACTTAGCTGATGATTGATTATAAAGCTTGTTTGGCATGCTGTCCCGGGAGAGAGCCCTGAGCTCATAAGATCCTCGAGCCCGGGGCTCCCTCCCGTTTGCAAGGCGAGAGGGGAGTTTGAGCTCAGGTAGATTTGGAGAACTCCCCTGCTGTAGTAGCTAATGAACAGATAGTGATTGCTCTTAAGAGATAACTACTTTCTAGGAGCATGTCTATGGTGCCGATTTGGATTAGTCAATTAACTTGAGTTGCATGTTTCTGGATAGTGGGAGGAAACCCATGCGAGCACAAGGAGAACGTGTAAACTCTGTACAAAAACATCGGCTGGCTTGGTAAGGACTAGAACCAGTGACGTTCTTGCTGTGAGGCAACAGTGCTAACCACTGGGCCACCATGCCACCCATATAGGAAAGGAGAAGGAGTAGGGGTGGAAGAGGGGATTCTTCAAAATGAAGATGGCTGTTATATGAAACTGAGGGTATTTATAGTGGCTTAGGAATCGTCTGATTGTTCAGTCATAAATTGGATAATGTGGGACCAGCTGTGATCAATCATAAGCACGTGATCCTCTCGAAATTAGTTTATAAATAAACTTCACTTTGTGTGAAATATATTTCCTCAGTTTGTAAACCCAGTAAACACTTGCATTTTCACAAGCAAATCATGAACTTATAATGGATGTGTATGTCTCGGACATGACATTCAGATTACATCAGTGTATATTTTAATGCTAATAAATCGACTTTACAATAATCAAGCCATAGGGGTTAAATAATTTGATACTTTATTGGTGGACACAGTTTTAAAACAGTAGTTTAAAAAAATGAAGTTTTGACTAGGCCCTTTTGTCATAATTTTCATTGTTAAATCTATCAGGATTTCTGGCTTGACAGCTAATGTAATAACTTGAGTAATTTGCTGTTTCATTTTTAATGTATCTAATGCATTGTATTTAAAAAACAAAACAAAAACACTGTCTTATTCCAACTTGACATTGTTTGTACCTTTTTCATCAAATAGTAGATCAAAGAACCAAAAATTATTATTTTTTTTTCTAATTTCTAATGTTTAATGTTAATGAAATGCCTTAGACTTTAAAAAGATTCAAATAAAAGGACAAAAATGCATGAGAGTTTATTTATACCACAAACAGCAGTAAATAGACTACCACCTTGTGTGATTCATTTAAATACTCGCTCACTCTTTAATTTGGTGGTCCGTTTTTATAAATTTAAATTACATTGCATCTACATGCCAACTAATTATCATTAGATTATAAGTAAACTATTAGGTTGGGGTTGGTGTAAGTTGACATGTACTTGCAAAGTTTCTTATAGTCAGTTTAATGTCTGTTTAGCAGCAGTATCAGCAGATATTAAGCAGACAGACTACTAATACTCAAATTGACTATCAAAATAAAATGTTACCAAATACTCTCCTCCCATAATGTATGCATGCGGGAAACTCCTACAAATAAGACACATATTCAATCAGTTCAATACGCCCAAGTTATTTCAGCTCTAAAGTTTCAGTGCATTCAGTCTCCAGTAAATCCTGACAGCATTTTCTTTTTAAGCCAAAAGAGTGTTTGCATTGATGTTAGAAAATCTAGCCATTGAACAGCAATTTTGTAAACTTTGTTTGGTTTGTAAATCTATATCACCTATATTTCCTTACCTTCACTTGCATCATAAGACTTTTTCAGGTCCTGGAGACTTTTCCTGTGCTCAGAGAGATGTTTTCTGATTTGTTCAGCTCGGGGCATCTTCTCTTTTGGTTAGTTTCTGTGAGTTGTTAAAAATGGAGAGATTTGACAGATTCACAGCTCTAGTCACTGAAACACTTGAGGAATGTCTCGTATGAGGGTGTGTTTCAGAGTCAGACTCAGAATCAGTCAGATCAGAGCTGCTGCTGCTGCAAACACTGGATGAGAAGTAGCTGATTACACACCCACATTTACTGAATGGTTCTGGTAAATGGATTTGTCAATCAACTACCTTAGTTAGGCGAGCCTGTTTGGCAAGTACATTAAAATGCAAGGCAAATACTACTAGATGCAATGTAAAAGTTAAAGGGTTGTACATGCAAAAATCAACATTCGAGTCAGCTTTTACTTTCCTCATGCATGTGTGTCTGAAAAAAACAATATGGATATTTTAAGTATATATTTTATTTATATAACCCCTAACATGGGGCAACGCAGTGGCGCAGTAGGTAGTGCTGTTGCCTCACAGCAAGAACGTCGCTGGGTCGCAGGTTCGAACCTCGGCTGGGCTGGGTCAGTTGGCGTTTCTGTGTGGAGTTTGCATGTTCTCCCTGCATTCGCGTGGGTTTCCTCCGGGTGCTCCGGTTTCCCCCACAGTCCAAAGACATGCAGTGCAGGTGAATTGGGTAAGCTAAAATTGTCCGTAGTGTATGAGTGTGAATGAGTGTGTGGATGTTCCCAGAGATGGGTTGTGGCAGGAAGGGCATCCGCTGCGTAAAATCGTGCTGGATAAGTTGGCGGTTCATTCCGCTGTGGCGACCCCGCAAGGGACAAAGCCGACAAGAAAATGAATGAATGAATGAACCCCTAACATTTCTCAAACTTTTTTTTCATGATTACACTGACTTAAAAAGATGATTCAATTGTGTGTTATGACAAGAAAAAAATTGTGAAACTAAAACAGATGATATTAGCACATCTTTAATTTGGATTAGTAACAAACACACCATACACTAAACATTTTGAACATCTTTAAGCACACAGACATCAAAAATCAAGTATCTCAACAATGGTGACATGCTTCATACTGCACTAAGCAATGCTGGGTTTGTACATATTTAACCCAGCATGTCAACATTTTGCCAAGTACGATGCAATCCTGCATTAACATCTCTGTTAACATCTATAGCTATCATTTTGTTGGAAAATATAATCCATACCTATTCCCCTAAACCCAACCATAACTGTAAATTATTCCCAAAATCACAGGGGAATAATAGTTGGATAACGCTCATGTAGAAGTGCATAACCTACAGTAAGCCTAAACTCAACATAAACGTTACATTTATTCCTTAATTCTGATTGGAATGTTCTTCCAGGATCAACATGTGTTAATCCAAGAACATGTCCTACTTGGTGAAATCAGGTTGGCGATTTGACCCAGCAATGGGTTACGACAATCCAACTTTTTTAGAGTGCATGTAGACTCTGTGTTTCTAAAAAAAAAAAGGGTTAACCCTGAACAAATACCTTAAAACTCAGTGTTACATTTAACCCTGCATTACTTTGTGCCCCGCGCTCCCCTATACCAGCCTGAGATGCTGAATATATCCTACAAATAGTATTTTTCTTAATGTAAAGTGGCTTAGGCATAATGCATATTGATTAAAGCGCTATAGAAATAAAAGTGACCTGTAAAATATAGTAAACGCTCACAAGGGAATCCGCGGTTCATCATGTTCTTGTCCTCACTTAATTAAGCCACATCATTATTTATTTCCGTGAAACATTCTATATCTTTTTTTATAACCTGCTCAGCTGCGTATTTTATATAGGTGTTGCTGTTTTTCAGGACAACATGTCCCACAACAATGAACAAAGTCAGCTGTCATGAACACACAACAGAACCTTAAAAGGAAAACTATGAAACTTCACTGTTCATTATAGGCGTGTTTGATGTGACAGATGAAGAATACAACAAAACAACACCTATCAGAAATACGCACCTGAGCAGGTTCGGTCTGCAAAGTGGGGATTAACTATCAACGAAAAAACTGATTACTGTATGTAAAACAGGTTCAGTGTAAATGCACATTTGGGTTTCCATTATAAACTTTCGCTTTGTGGTAGCTATATTTATTTGCAAATGATTCAAATAATCTGTTGCGTGACATAAGATAATTTATGGAGACCATAATTAATATAAATATTAAAACATGTGTTTGCATTTACATGTATGTTTGCATTTATTCACTGACCAGTTTGTTTAACGGATATGACAAAATGCAAACACATGCGATTCTTGGAAATAAAATAAATTTTGCACAATGTATTTAAACCTTAAATAACAATTTAGATCAAGTAAACTATCCGAAACAGAAATCCGTATGTTATGAATATTAAAGTTTGCACAAATGCAAACAAAAGTAGGCTACAGAGCTTCTGTTCCTTCGTTAAATAAGAGCTTGATTATTATGCATTATATCAGATATTGATACATTAATTTCGAATCGCGTACCGCTCTTGTTAACATCTTTAAGTGTTTGCTCTCTTTATAATAACTTGCGCACCATTTAAATGTGACTAGTTCAAAGCGAATATAATAAATAAATAAAAATCAGTTGTCATGATTTAATCAAGCAATGTCAGTAGACTCTAACTTTTAGTCAGATTAAGCATTTTTCTTTTAATTCGTTTGCAAATCTGAAGGTCTGTTATTAATATTGAGAAAATTGTCTTTTAAGTTGTCCAAATTATCCTCTTATAGCAACGCATAGTGCAAAGTTTCAATATATTTTTGCAAGGAAAATCTTCATGGAACATGATAACAATCTATTTAACATTCTTATTTTTTTGCATAAAATAATTTCAATGTATTTTTGCCAATTATCACAAGTAAGCGTATTGTGTGCTCCTCAAACAGTAGATTTTATGGAATAAAATATAGCTTAAGGCATTTTAAATGGTCTAGAAATACAATTATGAAAAATAGAGCACATGTTGCATGACTTTTTTTCTTCCTGTTATATTATATATTATAGCACATTCTTTAGTCGGTAGTTCCTTTTAAGCACCTGTATTAGACAGCAACTGATATTTCCTCCTCGGTTCATGTGTGTCACATTTACAATTAATAATTATAAAATAATTCAGTCATTTAAGCCTTTATCTTAAAACAAACATGGAAGAAAAAAATGAAAGAGGTATAAAGTGCTTTAATTTTTTTTTTAAAGTGCTGGTGACATCACTTGGAAAGAGAAAAAACGTCCTAGTAACATATAGTGGGTTGAGTCTCTGGATCTATAAAACCTCTGCACACTTCTTCAGCTCCTCATTAAAACCACCCTCATTTGCAACGTCACAAGAAAAAAAAAGACGACAGATTTTTAAGAAAAACTATTTCTGCACCCGACGACAGGTGAGAAAATTCTGTCATGTAAAAAATGTATTAGAAATTTCAAGGCGATTATTTTAAGAAATGCTCAAATATATTTTGCATTGCATGGAGAAAATAATTCTGTTAATTATTATTATTATTATTATTATTATTATTATTATTATGAATAGTTATTTATATACATTTTTATCTTTATGAAGATTGTCTGACTAAACTAAATACAATAAATTAATAGCTAAAACTGTTAAATATACATGACAACAGAGATTAAAAACATATATTTTATTCTTTATATTCCTATTTAAATAGGATTAAATCGTATCATTTCAAGGCAATATTAGCCTACAACTGTTCATATATATTTTTTACAATAGTAACCCATACGTTATATAAACAACTCTTTAGGCTACTAGATGGTGAACGGTATGTCAATATTGTTCCAGTTCTTGTTTGAATATCTATAAAGCGGTTTACATTTATTTACATATGGATATAAAAATTCCCAATAAATAACACAGGGTTTATACAAAAACTTGCATTATATAACATAATTTATAAATAATATAAATGATTAAAATTATTTTGAACAATAAAAGCATTCACAATAATCCAAAAAGATTGAAGAAAAGGACATTCCCAAAATAAGAACTTTTACAGAGAGAGCAATGTTATTTTTTTTTAATTCTGTATAAAAGGCTTAACAGGATAAAATTATCTTAGAATATAATATTTTGTAAATTATTGTATATTGATTTTTAGTGGCATGATCGATAATGACCCTTATATTGCAAGACTTATTTGAGTTGATATTAGGTTCTTCACTAAGCAAATATAATTTAAATCTTTTAAAGTAGCTAAATGCAGTAAATGGTACGTATGAAAATTGTCAAAATAAGCCACTGCAAACAATATATCCTTTATTAACAAATTATTTAATAAAAAAGATGACTGCTGCAGTAAATTTATAGTCTTTTAATAAGCATGATATGTACAATATAGAAATGGCATAAAAATTAATTGTTTGTTTGTAAATTTGAGAGACTGAAGTTGTCCAATAATAAACCTGAAACACACGTGGTCATGTGTAAACTCAGCCAATTGTGTAATATTGGTGTCGTCATTGCAGGCAGCTCCTGCAGTCGCTCTTCAGATGCTGCACCGGCTGAATCGATCGTCTTATCTCGGAGTCCTATTTGTTTCCATCCACTTATTGTTATGCACATTTTGGATTTGCGCATTAAAAACGGTTGATGGAAATGCCAAGATGCACATATATATTGAAAATGCGCATAAAAATGTATCGCATAACTGAGTAGGATAAACTTTTTATTTGATAAGAAAATATGCGCATAAACTGCGATGGAAACACTTTTACCGAACAAATTCCAGTATGCGCATTAAAAAAGTCATGTGATTTTGTTCTAAGAGATCATAGGTGCGTTCGACATAAAGCACAACTGCAGCCGATGATCAACAAGATTAGCCGAGCGCAGGTGAGGGTGGAGTTGAAAACTCTGTGGGTGGAGTCGTCAAGCCGAACAGCCAGACACTTCGACTCAAAGTTGCGGCAGTCATGATGACTGATCACATGGCGTCATCATCATTTTATTTTTTTTAATAACAACTAAAGATTTACAGTACAAATAAAACAGAATACAGTCTCTACAAACTATAGTTCATTTTTAAACAATAAGGGAATTATGAATTAAATATAGTATGAGAGAAATAAGGGGAAACGAGAGGGTAATATAAACATACAAATGAATAGGTCTATTAAACACAAAGCAATAAGCACACATTTTAGGAGTTTAAACATCACTCTAGGCTAATACTTCTGGTTTTAATATGCTAAAAAGGGGTTTGCATTTATTTACATTTATAAATATAAAACTTTCGTTCACACTTTATTTCGATGCTCCGTTTGTTGAATATAAGTTCCCCTTCGGAAGGGGAACTTCAATGCTATGTGGAAACTTCCACTATGGGGATTTCATTCAGAAAGCCAATCATCTGAAAGAGTATGTAAACGGGCCAATGAAATGCCAATGAGTTGGCAGCTTCAGCTTGCGCACCTGATGCTCGTTGCAATTAACTTGCTATATGAGCACAGAGCTAGCAAGCCAAAGCATCATTTTCACTTCAGAGACTTCAACAGCCTTCTGAGAGAGTCGATGAGGGTTCCTCCAGCTGAGTTTCAGACAGAGAGTGAACGAGAGCGATCTCCCGGTCCAGAGTGTGTGACACGCAGCGGCAGATGGTCGAGCTGGGTTTCTCCCTTGCCTGGCGTCCTTTGGGTCCGGTCCTCCAGAGCGGTATGTATTGTTGCGAATTTCCTAAAAGAGCAACACGGTCGTGCAGCGCGTCTTTTTCAAGACGTCGCTCCGACTGTGCGTTTCTGGATGCGGTGGTTTCCTGTCCTCGGATGATGGGCACGAGCACTGCGTTTCATGTCTGGGGGTCCAGCATGTTAATGCGGTGCTCGTGGGCAGTGCATGCCATCACTGCGGTGGCATGTCTGTTGCGCAGTTAAGATCGCGGCTCGCTCTTGCAAAAGAGCCACCCACCCCAGTTGTCCCCCGCTCCGCGGTGGGCACTCGGGCAGATCTGAGGGTTACAGTGGGAGTAAATCTGCCGCCCTCGGGCTTGTGGACCTCTCACTCCTCCATGCGCTCCATCCAAGCTTTGAGTGAGAGAAGCGCTCCATCCTCGGATGGCCGCCCTCTCACTTGATGACACCGAGGCTCAGATGTCCACTGCTGCATCGGAGGTTGGGCTGTCATGGTCTGATGAAGGATCCCCCCCCCCTCCGTTCCCTCCCATCGGGAGCGAGCGTGGCGGCGGCCGATCTTGAAACAGACATGATAACCGTGCTTTCCCGGGCTGTTTCGGTCGTGGGTCTGGAGATGGTTTATCCCCCAGCCCCGCGGCCGACCGACTAGATGGGTGTATGTGGAGGATTAAAAGGCAATACCTTCTAGCCTCCCATCCCTCTCTTCCCGGAAGTGCACAGTGGGCTCACGCAGTCTTGAGGGCACCTTTCTCTGCCTGATCTGCGTGCGCCTCCACCTCACCACTCTTGATGGTGGAGCAGCCAGGGAGTACGAGTCGATTCCCCAGATTGGAGAGTGCCATCACGGGCCCGCGTGGTGCCTCCTTCTGCTGGAATTAGCCTCATCTCCCGTCCAAGGCGTGTTGGTTTTCTGCCTCCCGAGCCAGAGCCCACACAGCCGCGGGCCAGACTGCTTCCACCCTGCACGCCAGGGTCCATGCGCGCGCGCTGGCCCAGCTGCACGAGGGTGGTTCTGACCCAGGCTTGTTACAAGCCCCGCACCGCACCCGACTGAGCTCCACGGACCTCAAGTCCGCTGCGTGTGCCCCGGGAAAGACGATGGCCACGTTAGTGGTCCAGGAGCGCCCCCTCGGGCTAAACCTGGCAAAAATATGTGCGGAGTCGACAAAGTTCACTTTCTTGACTCTCCCATATACCAGTCTGGCCCGTTCGGCGACACCGTTGGTGAATTCACCCAGGAATTCACGGCGGTGCAGTCGGATACGATGGGCATCCTTCGGCGGGGATGTAAGACCGCTCCCCTCCCGCCGAACCATCCACATCCACTGCTTGTCGCCGAGAGCGCCCGTCTTCGAGTGCTGCTTCCGCCCCCGCCTGCGCCTCCGGCCAGCGGCAGCGCCGAGCACCTCGCAGGCAACCAGCGCTCCCCGTCCCAGGGCGCCGTTAAGTCCGGATAACGGACCGCGAAGCGCTCTTGAGACGGCCATCTGGAGAAGAGGGAACTTGCTCTCTCCCCGGTGGGGGGCCGGGCTCCTCAGAGAGAGCATCTTTCCCTTCCCTGGATGTGACAGCCCGAATACTGCCAGTCTGGGACGCGATGAAAAGCCTTCCAGCTCGCAGGATCGGCGCACTTCGCCAGTGGCTCACGGGGTCTGGGAGGACGGTCTCCTTTCTCTCACACCTCCAGCCCTCTCCTCCGGAGTCTGAGTGCAAGGTGAGTAAATCTCTCACCTCCAGCTCTTCCGCGGGACCCCAGCGCTCCCCGGATCAGCACTCCCACTCCGCGCTGCCCCACTGCTGGTACGTCAGCGATTGTAGCGATGCAGTCATTAGCGAGGGCTCTGCCTGCCTGGTTAGCGCAGCCCAGCCCTTTGCGGTGGCTCATACGCACGATCAGACTCGGCTACGCGATTCGATTCGCGAAACGGCCTCCCAAGTTCACGGGGTGTACGTCACCAGGGTCAGCCCTGTGCCCGCCCCTGTCTTGTGAGAGAAGGTTGCTGTCCTCCTGGCGAAGGATGCAATCTAACCGATCCCTCCAGCCGAGATGGAGAGCGGGTTTACAGCCTGTACTTCATCGTACCCAAAAGAGCGGTGGGTTACGGCCAGTCCTAGATCTGCGCGTTTTGAACCGCTGTCTGCACAAGCTGCCGTTCAAAATGCTTATGCAGACAGCGCATCCTCCTGTGCGTTCGTCCTCGGGATTGGTCTGCAGCATAGACCTGAAGGACGCGTACTTCATGTCTCCATACTCCACGCCACCGTCACTTTTCTGCGGTCTGCGTCGAGCGAGCCTGACAGTACAAGTCCTCCCCTTCGGGCTCTCTCTGTATCCGCGGGTCTTCACCAAGCTCGCGGAGGGTGCCCTAGCGCCCCTTCGGCTCGCGGGCATCCGCATACTCAATTATCTCGGCGACTGGCTGTTTTAGCCCTCTCGCGGGAGTAATTGACTATGTACAGAGACAAGGTGCTCCAGCACCTCCACCTATTGGGGTTTCAGGTCAACCGAGAAAAGAGCAAACTCGCCCCCGTGCAGAGGATCTCTTTTCTCGGGTTGGAGCTGGACTCGGTCACCATGACAGCGCGCCTCTCCGGAGAGCGCGCTCGGCTAATGCTGAACTGTCTGTGAGAGTTCGACAGCAAAATAGTGGTTCCACTGAAATCTTTCAGAGGCTCCTGGAGCATATGACATCCGCAGCCGCTGTATGCGCTCGGATAACTCCATATGAGACCACTTCGGCACTGGCTTCACGATCGAGTCCCCAGACGCGCATGGCACGCGGACACACAACCGAGTGACTGTCACTGCGCTGTGTCGCCGCGCCCTCAGCCCCTGGAACGACCCCTCGTTCCTACAGGCCTGAGTGCCTCTAGGACAGGCGTCCAGACATATTGTCGTTTGACAGATGCTTCCAGCACTGGCTGGGGCGCCGTGTGTTGCGGGCATGCAGCTGAAAAAAACCCAGTTGCATTGGCATATCAATCGCCTAGAGCTGTTGGCAGTGTTTCTCGCTCTCCGCCGTTTTTTACCGGTGCTGGAGCGACAACACGTACTGGTCAGGACGAACAGTACGGCAGCGGGGGCGTATATCAACCGTGTGGGGGTATCCGCTCTCGCAGCATGTCTCAGCTCGCTCGCCGTCTGCTCCCCCGGAGTCATACGCGGCGCAATCGCTGCATTCCATTTTTTCCCCCACCGAGCTCAACCGTGCAGCCCATTCGCTCTCACGGCAGTTTCGCCTGGGAAAATGGAGACTCCACCCCCGACTGTCCAGCTGTTCGGTGCTGCGCCTTTCTCTCTCTAACTCAGAGATTCGTGCGCTCTCGCTTGAGTTCCCCACTTGGCGAACCCTGCAAAGTCCACTGGCTACACAGCTGGCCTCGGGGCGTGCGTAATACGCATTTCTCCAGTGAGCCTACTCGCACAGATACTGTGTAAAGTCAGGGAGGTCGAGGAACAGCTCTCGTATTGCGCCTCTCTGGCCCAATCGGACCTGCTTTCAACTCTCTCCTCGTGATGGCCCCTCCCTGGCACATCCCCTGGGAACAGGGGACAGGCACCGTTTGGCACCCGCGCCCAGATCTATGCTTCACGTACGGTTCATAGATGGAGCGCGGAGGACTTAGGTGACTTACCGATTAGGTGGTTAACACTGTCACTCAGGCTGAGCACCCTCTACGAGGCATGCCCACGCCTGAAGTGGAGTCTATTCGCTGTGTGGTTACCTTTTTCCCCGAGAAGGAACCCTGAACATGCCAGATCAGAGTGATGCTATCCTCCTTCAGTTGACTGGAGCTAAGGCTGTCCCCTCCGCTCTGAGGGGTTGGCGTTACGATCATCCCCGCTCTAAGGATGCGGCGATGGCGGCGCGCTGGGAAGTATCGTCTCATCATCCAGTTCCCAGAGGCGCGAGACATGAATAGTAATTTTCCTGTTTCCCTCTCATACCCACTTGGAGATCTCTCTTAGGAGAGGTCTGCTCGATCACTCGACTCAGTATCTTTAAGATTTCTGTCCAGGTAGACAGCTCTGCTGGTCGCGTTGCATCGGTCAAATGGGCGGGTA